>CAUYTI010082362.1:0-36170 GCA_963575145.1 Galago senegalensis
GATTAACCAGGAATGGTGGCCAGTGCCATAGTCCTATCTACTCTGTTTATAACATGCCCAGCAGGAAACTGGGATCATTGTGATGAGGGGCACAGAACTTGTGGCCTCTCTATCAACAAATTCCCTACATGTGAAGAAGAAGAAAAAAAAAAAAAAAAGAATTCATTTCCATATTTTCTTCATTTGTCCACAGTCCAAATGCATATTATCAGACCCAAATAATATAGCTCTCTCCTGCAATAGTCCCCAAGATAAAATAATCTTAGATTTAATTACTACATTAAATATTAAATGTAACAAAAGGAAAGCTCTCATAAGTGTGGTTTTGAACTAGCTGGACACGATGACCAAGTGAGTTCTGTGTGTGTGTATGACTGTAAAATTCAGATCCAGTGCTTGAGGTTTTCATTATAGTCAGAGTGGTTTTGTTAATATTAACACGGTGAGAACTGCTGTCCAGTATTTTTAAATAAATGCTAATCCTTAGTATTAGGAAGAATCTTAAAAAACAGTTAATCTAATGTAGAAAAAGTAAATTATTCCTTCTCCTCTTCTTCTCATTATATTATTATTATTATTATTATTATTATATCATTTAGAAGACTTTCTTCTACTGTCTACATAGATCTTCCCAGAGATGAGGAGGACAAAAGCAGTTGATCCTCGGCTGGACTCTCTTGATAAACCTCGTGATCTGGAACCTTTCTTGTTTCACTTCACCACAGTCACTTCTTTTTATTATCACCTCAAAGTCATCCAGTCCCTACACTGAAGTCACTGAAGGTTTTCCAGATTTGGCTTACAGCCTGCTGCTCCTTTTTAATGAAGACATAATCTTTAGAAATTTCAGGGTTTCTGCATATGTCTAACCCAATAATGTTTTGAAATTCCTTCTTAAACTCAATGATCTTATACATAATGACCTCATGTTTCTCTTCTTTACTCTCTCTTCTACTCAGGCACTCAAAATTGACTGATTGAATCTTTCTGCAATGTATATTTAGATAAAAACCTCACATTGTAACTCATGGATATACATAATTATTATTTGGCCATTAGAAATAATTAGCAAATATTTTAAAAAGAAGAATTTTGGAATGAACACACATTTCCTTTGATAAATAAATATTTGTATTTTTTCAAATTTTCCATCTTCCCTTCACTCAAATCTGTCGCTTCCTTCAGCTCCCACCCCAATGCTATCTTATAACTCAGCATCTCCTCAGCTTTCATCTGGTCTCACTGAAAGAACTTCCTAATCCTAAAATTCTCCCCACTAATCCTTTCAATAATGCAAATTGCAAATAGTCTCAAACCCTCAATGATTGCCTGTCATCTGAAAAATAACTCAAAACTCATTAAAAAGGCACGTGCGGCTCTTGGTGTTAGGACTTTTTCTTTGTAAGCAGCAGCATCGCTCATCATTTCCCACCTCTCCATCACATTCCAGAATTTTCTCACACTATCAGCCCTCCACCAGCTCACAGCCTGTGCTTCCATGTATTTGCATATGTTTTGATTCTACTTGGAATTCTTACCAGAAACTCATTACCTCTCTAAAGAATTGACATGAAGGCTATGTTAACCAGTTGGATGAAAGTATTTCAAATTGTATATAGAAACGGTACAAGGTACCCATGATAGTATTAATGTACACTGCTATGATTTAATAAAAAAAAAAAAGAATTTCTCCACATCCTCAAAGTCTCAAATTAACCATTATCCTCTCCAGCAAGGATTCCTTGATTGCTGTAAACTAAAGTGATCACTTCCTCTTTTGTGCAACAGTGTTTTACATACACCTCTATTATTATAGTCAATAAATTGTATTAAATATGATTATCTTTAAGGTTATTTTCCTATATAGACTCTGAGCACCTTGTTGTAGGGTTATGTGTATGTACTTTTTTTTGTATCTCCAGTGTCACACTATCACTGGTGTCTAACCAATATTTGCAGAATTAGAGGTGAATGAACAGATGAGTACTGATGAAAGAAATTTTTCTTTAGAGGTGTATTAGGATAAATTAAGATATTAAGATAAATGTTCAACAAAGATAAGACAAAAATTTCCTGAGTAAACATCTATATCTTTATTTGAATAAATATTCCAACAAACAATAATTATTCTGACAAAGAACAACAAAGTAAGTGCATGTTTTGACTTTATAAAGATAAAAGTAATGAATATGACTATGATGTGCTTACACCCTTAACAATGAGCTACCATGTTCCCTCGAAAATAAGACTTACCCCAAAAATAAGCCCTAGTAGGATTTCTATGCCTTTGTTAAATATAAGCCTTACCCCGATGATAAGACCTAGTGATGGGTGTGGCTATGCAGCGTATCTGCATAGCCACACCATGCATTTCAGTGCAGAGCAGTAAGGAAGACTGGAATACCTTTTATCTGCCACAGCTCCTTTCTCTGAGCCATTCGCACTTGCACGGGTGGTAACTGCAGTCGCAGGCATCCTATTGAGCATGTGAGAACAGCTAGGGGAAAGGAGTTCACACATCACTAGCACCAGCCCCACCAAAAAGTCAGCTCCCCCTTTCAGGTTTCAGAATATGACTTAACTGTATTTGAATAAATGTAGATTGTTGTATTATACTTAATAAAAATAAGACATCCCCTGAAAATAAGCCCTAATGCGTCTTCTTGAGAAAAAATAAATATAAGACAGTGTCTTATTTTTGGGGAAACAATTTTTTCTAAACAATCACAGAATACAAATGTTACATCCAGGACTTTTACATAAAAGAAATCAAGTCAACCAGGAAATACTTTTTAAAAATAGAGTAAAAGCTATGACAGTAGAGGTGCTGGACTTTTCTTGCGGAGTAGAAAGCAGGGTAAAATGACATGAAGTTTTAAATAGAAGAAACCTTATATTTGTGTAATTCTTAGAGAGTTGCAAGTTCTCTACCATTTTCATTTAAAAGGAAATTATGATTGTTATCTCTTTGATACTAAATGAAAAAGTAAAGTTTTAGTTTAAGGGCAGTCCAGAAACAATATCCAAATAAAACCTTGCATATTAGTTTTAAAATAAGCTTTTATGGAACTGCAAAATAATCCTTCTTCAAATATTCAAGATACCAAAGAGGAAATTGAAGATGCAGCTGTGAAATTTTATTCATATTGTCACATGCATATACCAAAGTTAATAATGGAGATAACAATAAACTTATAATTGACTTCAACACATATGACTTTCGTTTAAAATAGTACTTCAAATCCATAAAACTCATCTTACTTTCTAAAGGATTCCAGACGCTACTCAAAAAGAGAGTACAACGTGGCCTGCATTCTGTTCTGCTTCAAAGATTATCGGTGCACACGTGTTCACTTCAAAACTGCACCATCTTTATGAATTCATTCAACAGTAATATTTAATTGCCATTTTTTATCAATTCAGCATTGTACATTTCAGTATTTTAACATTTATGAACTGGATATGTATGAAAAAACGAATAATATGTCATAGTTTAATTGACAGAGCTTATAAAGTTTTATCGTGAATGAAAATAATGGTGCATGCAGCTCACAAGTTTAATGGACAGAGCTTATTAAATTTTACTGTAAAAGAAAATAATGGTGCATGCAGCCTACAATATATGAAGATTTTAGAGATGTGAAGACATAAGGTTAAATGCCTAAAATATGACTATTTTTTCACTGTCAAGCCAAGTTTTGATAAGCAAACTTAAAAAAAATTCCAGTAATCTCTACTCTCGTATCACAGAATAGACTACCTGAATTCATCTCAACATATTAAGATAAACGGTCAACAAAGAGAAGACAAAAATTTCCTGAGTAAACTTCTACATCCCTGTTTGAATAAATGACTAAATTGCCATAAATTTTGATGCTTTAACATAAAAATCATTACATCCAGGAAGAAGCCATCTGAATTAAGAAAAAAATGTCATGTCCATGTCAAATGCAGTCATCACTGATACCTAGTACCTATAAAGGCCTCCAGAAAACATACTTAGTTTGAAAATTAGATACTACCTGACTCTCCCTGCCCTTATCCCTGGGGAGATGACTTATTTTCAAGGTCATCCTCACATTCTTGCTTTTAATGCTCTTCTTTCACTCTGCAGTGTGACCCTCTATTGGCTCTCAAAGCCACACTAGTTATTTAATAACATCATACGATTTTATGCCTTAGCATTCCTAATTGTTTCAATGTCTTCATTAGAATTCTGACATTTTCTCCCTTGAGTCTTCTCTCCAACCCTTCTCTTACCATGCCCTCTGTACCCTGGTACCTCCTTATTCCTTCAGGTCGTTGGTGTTCTGTTTAGGAATCCCATGACTCCTAATGTTTTAATAATTCCTGACTAAGACCCTGGTCCAGCACCTCCGCCTATAATATTCTACAATTCTCCTTCTCAGGAAGTATTTTGGTGAGGTTTATTAATCTTTAATTTTGTGTTTAGTTGATGAACTTTTTCTCCCACACCAAGCTTAGCCATCACAAGAACAAGTATCACTTCTAAGAGAGATTATTGTTTAACAGCTTCTTAATAATCATCTGAAGTTTAATGAACTACTTGTTTTTAATATTTGGGTTGTTTGCATTGTTTCATTATTAAAAATATCTCAAATACAATCTATTTTAGAATTTTCTTTGGAAGGAAATTTCTAAGAGTAAGATGTATAAAAATTTATGTTGTTAACGCTTTTAATACATGTCTCCACGTAGCTTTCTAACAAAAGAATAGCAATTTGGCTTTCCACCAATAATATCCAAGGTGCTACTTCACCCAATCTTCAACATCTTTCAATACTTAAACTTAAAAAGACTTTGCTAATTAGATAAGTTTAAAAACTATGTTTTCTTTTAATTTGTAAACTTAATTTATAGTGGGTTTAAAATTATATCCTAGCTCTAAATATGTCATTTATATTTTCAAGAATATAAACATTCATAATTCTAGTTCTTGTAATAATCTGGCCTTAATTTACCCCCCTCTCTCTCTTTAGGTTTTAATATTTACATTCTAATTTTTATAAACTGATATTATGATATCAATATCCTTTTAATATTTTTACATTTTATTTTTATTTTAAAGTATTTTACATAAAAGATTTATATACATATACTATCTTCCTTAATTCCGTAATAATTTTAGGCATTAAAATTTATATCTGGTAAATAGCACTACTTTACCTGATATGCTTTCATTTGTTCATTTTAACTCTAAAACTTGCCTGAAGGTATTTTGTTATGTAGTTTGAGATTTCTAACTGTGTGTAGTTCAGTTAAAGGTGTAAGATTGAAAGCAGATCCTCATGTCCCTTCTGACAGCCTACCAAAATGACGCTAAGGGGACAAAAATATAATCCCACAAAGGACAAGTGAAAGGAAGAGAAACAATAAAATTTTGGAATCTAAAAAACATATAAAATTAGGAAATTAAATAAGTTGATTTTTTAAAGTTGAAACTAAGATACTGAATTAGGGAAATTCAGATGCAAACCACTTTACTCTTCAAAATCCAAAGAAAAGCTGACAAGTGACAGCAGGAATCAGTCCCAAGGATTGGCCAGGGTAGAAATATAAACCAAGATACAGAGTTAAAGGCTCTATTTAGGAAATAACTAGAATTCCAGATATCTTTGATGGCTGTTTATCTCCCTGACATAGCCTTCCTCTCTGGCAAAGGTGAATCAGAGACGATCCGCCTGATGGCTATAAGGGGAGCTGATAGCAGATGCTATCCTTGTGAAAATACTGACAGGTGGATTAGTCTGAGGTCTCCAGAGAAATAGAATGCATAGGGATTTATTTTCTCTGTGTGTATGTGTATACCAACACATATACATTTTGGTACATACATACAAACACACACACATATATAAATATAAGACTTCAGAAAAGAAGTTTTATTCAATAAATGGTGCTGGGGAAATTGGATAGCCATGTGCAGAAGAACAAAATAGAATCCCCACCTCTCACCTCTCATAAAAATTACTTCAAGATGGATAAAAAACTTAGATCTAACTAGTGAAACTACAGAATTCTAGAGGAAAATATAAGGACAAGTCTTCTAGATATTAGCCTAGGGCAGGTATCTATGACTAAAACTCCAATGGCAATCATGACAAAAACAAAAATTAACAAATGGTATTTGATTAAACTAAAAAATTCTGCACAGCGAGGAAAACAATCAATAGAGCAAATGGAAAACCTAAAGACTGAGAGAAAATGTTCACAAGAATATTCAGTATTAAAAGAAAGTATACACATTCTGTAAAGGACTAATAATCAGAATTTACAAATAACTCACAAATTAGCAAGAACAAAAATCCCCAACCCCACTAAAAAGTGAGCAAGAGAGTTGAATAGAAGCTTCTCAAAAGCAGAAAGACAAATGGCTAATAAATATATGAAAACTGGCTCTATGTCACTAATCATCAGGCAAATGCAAATTAAAACCACAGTGAGATATCACCTTCTCCTACTTAGCATGGCTTTTATTAAAAAATTAAAAAAACAACAGAAAAGAATGCTTATACACTGTTGTTTGGACTGCAAATTAGTACAACTTCTATGGAAACAGTTTAAAGATTCCTCAAAGGACTAAACATAGACCTACCAATTGATCCAACAATCCCACTACTGGGTATCTATCCAAAGGAAGAAAAGATTTTAATCAAAAAGACACCTGCACCAGAATGTTTATTGTAACACAATGCACAATTTCAAAGATGTAGAATCAACCCAAGTGATCATCAATTCACAAGTGAGTCAATAAAAAGTGGTAGCTGAATACCACAGAGCACTACCCCACCACAGAAGATGAATTAATACCTTTTGCAACAATCTGGATGGTGCTGGAAGACTATTCTCCTGAGTGAAGTATCTTAAGAATGAAAAAGTAAACACCACATGCACTCACTATTAAACTGGAACTAACAGATGAGCACACAGGTACACAGAACAAGGTAAAAGTCAGTGGCAACCAGGCAGGTTGGAGTGGGGAAGGATGGAGGAGAGTAAATCAACTAAAATGGTACCATGAACACTATTTGAGTTAACAGGCACACCTATACCCAAAACTCAAACATCACTACAACTATCCAAGTAACCTAAAACATTTGTACCACCTTAATATTTGGGGAAAAAATCGGGATAATAAAAATAAAACATTTAATTTAGAAATGAAAATAAATACCAAAGAAAGAGCTAAGGTGTGTGAAAATGATTATCATTTTGAATGGGGAATATGAGAGAAGTGAAGAGAGGATAATTTTTCAATGTAAAAAACCTCATAGAACTATTTGACTTTTTAAAAATATACACATATATATTATTGGTAAAAACATTTAAATATCAAAACCCAGTTGTACCCACATTATTTACTGCTTTTTTTTTCTCTTCATTCTATACTGTCTATGATGTGGTCAAGTTGACATTTAAATGCTCTTTGGAGGGAGCCATTGGCACTGTTTCACCATTATCTTCTATAGTTATATAAGTATCGAACTATTTTCAAGATCATGATAACATAATATATTGGGGAAAAACTTGGGTTTCACAAGGATTCTTTCTAAGTCCCCTCTGATATTCTTATCTGATATACTTTTCATGATCCACTTTGTCAAAATTATGAAGAAAAAGAAAATTGACAAACCTAGAGACCAGATAGCTGGGACCCTCAAATCCCGTAGGCCTTATTCTTTACACACAGTGCTCACTCTTGATTCTGCAGGGACAGGACATCCATTTAGAACAATTACCTTTATGCTTGTGTCCAGGTTTCTGTGTATTATAAATATAAGTTACCACAATTATATCACGCAGTCATCCTCAGTTGCATGATGGTCAACTTTAAGTAGGACTATTGTTTCAGTAATTTTTAAAAATAAACTCCTAACATCATTTATTCTAATAATTTACCAGCTTCTTAATTCTCCCAAATCATATTCTGTTTCTGTTACTCAAAGTGATGACACTGCTTCATATTTATTTACAAGGTCAGACATTTAAGTTTGTGAACTCTTCCTAGAAAAGGTGCTATGTACCTCATTGCTGAATATCATTACGGTCACTGGATGGCCAAGGGGAGAACTTTGAAGGTGACCATGGTGATATTCCGCAATGAGCTATGTAGAGTACTTCTTCTAGAATGATTTGGCAAACTTCATTGTCCAGCCTCCTATGCTAAAAACAGGTGAATATCAAGGTCTTGTGTTTCCTATATAATTAATTTCAGAAAATATGTAATGCAACTCAAATCTATGAATTACAGGCCTAAAGTTTAGAAGAGAAATTCATCAAGGATGTGAACAAACTATAAAATCCTAGTTGTGGCTTCTACAGATTTTGTTTTACTCACACCAGAGCAATTTAGCAGGTGTTTTGTAGTACTGCCAGTCGGCAACCTTAGCCTACATGAGCTTGAATCACCAGTGAGCAGAGGTTATATGAAATACTGGATTCTAGCCAGGAGAGGTGACTTAGAGGTAAAGTAGAGGATATGAGATATTTGTAAAGATTAAAGTACAATATACAATATGGGAAATAGCTGGTGTGTAATAGCAAGATGGAACTATGAGAGGTATTAATTGTAATAGTAGTAGTAATAAGTATTATGGAAGGATATATCTGTATCTTCCTTTAACAAACTCTTTCTTTGTGATAATGCCCCCCTCAATATATATTTGAGCTTTCTTGTCACTGAGGATGTAAATTTCCCTAATTTCACATTGCACTAGAATTCCATAGATAACACCGTTAATGCAAAAGCTCTCAGGGCAAGCATTAGTGGACCCTGAAATATCTTCAATGAGTTGAACATCAAGAGCAAAACCTCACACACACACAGAGAGAGAGAGAGAGACAGAGAGAGAGAGAGAGAGAGAGAGAGACATGGGCTGAGAATATGAACATATGATGGTGCTTAATCAAATGCTTGTTTCCATTCAGATGTTATGTCACCAGACCTCAAAAATATTTTTGATAATGTCTCCACATCAAAATGTTCATTTTACCTCACATAAACATGAACTTTAGTTTCTTTGCAGAGATTTCTGCTAAATTTTCTGTAAAGGAGAGGGTGAAATAATAGAGCAATACAACTTTCATATATTTTGAGACCTGTACCTGACTTCTTTGGCCCAATTATCAGATCTTTACTATCTAAAACTCAGTTTACTTGAGAGCATAAAGTATAAGCCTGTGCCAGTTTTATGGTTGATTTTTCAGGTGCCTTTGCACTAAGAACTAAATTGTTTGCCTATATTTACTCCATTTTTTTTTGTTTTTTTTTTTTTTAGGTCAGAAGAATAAGTTTAGTCAGTAGATCAATAATTCTCACTGAAGTAAAGCAGCTAAAAATTTGTTTTCTATTTTTAGTCTCCCATAATTTCTCATTATATTACCCTTTAAATTCCTATGTTCTCCTGAGGCCAAAGTATAAGCCCATTGTGGATAATGGGGCTGAGATAAATTAAAAATGTTGCTTCACAAAAATCTTCCATATTGAGTTATTTTCTATACCATGCCCCAGAATTGTAAAGACAGACAAAGTCAATGGGATGTTTAAGTTCCTTTGTCCTACATATTTTGAGTGGGGAAAATAGGGAGCTGCTGGTCAAAAGTATAAACTTTGAATTATAAAATGAATAAGTTCTGGGAATCTAATATGCAGCCTAATGACTGCAGCTAATAATATTATTTGCTTACATGACATTAGATAAGAGAACAGATTTTGAGTATCCTTCCCACATACACACATAAAAATAATAGTAACTATATGTAATATGGGATATTTTAATTAATTTGACTGCGGTGATCAGTACACAATGTATACATGTAGCAAATGATCAAGTTGTAAACCTTGAATATGTTCAACTTTTATTCATCAACTAAATATTTTAACATAAATTTTTAAACTAAAATAAATTAGGCTTACTGCAAATCTATTTGATAAAAAGACTCCTTGGAACATGTGAATCATGACCACATCCACAAAGTCTTGGGTGCAATTGTATTTTACTAAATTGTTAAACTGGGTATGTGAGTGTCATAACTATTGTAGAGACGCGCTGAAATGTGACCTTAAGGAAGGCAGCGCTTCATGCCGTGCTGGCAACTACCAACTGATAAAGAGCATAAGGCGTTCTTTTAACAAAAGCTTTATGCAGGCCTTCATTTATCAATTATTTATACCCTTCCTACTTCCAAGATGGCTTTGAGACAGCTTATAGTAATGCTGAATGTTTTATTGAATGTTTTTATATTCAAAAATACATTAAAGTAAGGAAAAAATAATAGGCATGCAGTGAGAAATGTCTGGGGCAGGCAAGATTTATGAAGAGAATAAAAAGTTTAGAGAGGAAAAATTGTTGTATGAGCAACTCTGGGCTAACCGTGTGAAACAAGATGAGGACATTTAATTTAGGGCCTTCTAGCAGTCAAAGCAAAAGGGGAAACGGATGTTTCTCATACTTTTCATTGTCTCTTTACAGGAAGTATGTCTGCTCCTTAGTAAACATTTTCCTATTATTCTATTTTAAGGGGAACTTATTCCACAATATTCATATAAGAGATATTGAACATAGACAATTCACTTTAATAGCAATCTTATAAAATATATAGACATAGGTTTTATATGTCATTAAATACAACTCTAAAGGCAATGGAAAAAATAAAGTAGCAATATCTGTAGAAACTAAACAAAATGCGCTTTCAGGTGTTTATTATGCAACAGTCAATGTTAAGACCACAACAATGCTTTTCATTAGCAATGGTACTTGAAAAGTCTGAAAGATATTGATATGTGATGTAAGAGTACATTAGGAAACCTTAAAAGCTGTAACAATTCTGATATTTTTAAAGTTCTTGGTATTCAGAATCTGAAACACGTCTTGCAAATCATAAATAGTATGTGAATATGTGTGTATAGGGGTGTGTGTTTGTGTGTGTGTGTGTGTGTGTGTATAATCTCCCCAGGCAATTCAGCATTTCAGCTACTATAGATAGTCACCAAATTATAAAATCAGTGGTCAGAAAGAAGTAAAAATCTACTAAAAGGAGATTTACTATTTAAATAAAAAGTGTCTCTCAATTTAGAATGAATTATAATGCCCCAGTTACAGAAAAGATGATGACTACACATAAATTCATTTTGATTAGCTCTATCACACCAAATGTCAAATGACGCAGAGTAGATAGGACCTTTTAAATGTTACCAGATGTTTTTGATCAGTGTTTATTCTTTTCTATATACTTTAATGCAAGATCATATGCTAATATGCAGCTGGATTATACTACCTTTAAAACTCAGCAAGCCTAAGAAACGTTCCCAGCTGACAGAGCATTTACTGGAACTCTATTCCTAATCACTGGAGAATATATTAAGATATAAAGCAATGCTCAAAAGAAATTTTATGCGAAATAACACTACTTCTATGTTTGAGATTGTTATTACTAATGTTTACATTATTTTTCCTAGCTTGTTATCAATTCTCTGTCGTCTTGGTAACTATGCAGTGACTGTGAACACAAATTTTACTGCAAAAGTAAAGAAGATGAGTCACAACAAATATTTCAAACAGATATAAGGTATTAAGAAATTTAGTTCAGTTTGGGGAAAAAATTCAGAAGAAAGACAAAAATAGTGTGAGGTAGATCTGGGAGTAAGAGCCCCTTACAGAGTCCTTTGCACTTAGTACGTGGAGTGACCCACTGTCTCTAGCTTTTTGATTTACGAACTATTCAGACTATCATACCATGCACAGGTTCCATATGACTTGGAAGTTCTACTTACAGATCTTTTCCTGGCTTTCTCTTTGTCCTAGTATTATGACCCATGTAATGATCTATATGACCACCAATCATATTTTCTGAAGAAGAAGAAGAAAGGAGGAGGAAGAAGAATCAGAAGGAGAAGGAGAATTGAAGCATCTAACATTATTTACTGTATTCTAACATTATCTAGTACTGATCTAGGTATATTCATATATTAGCTCAATTGATTCTCAAAATCATCATGTAGGGTTAATTGGGCTTATCCTCATTTTATAAATGATAAAGCTGAGATTGTGTGTTTGTCCAAAGTCAGGGAGTTATAAAAGTGATGGAGCCAAAATCTAAACCTATTTCAGACTGTGTAGTCTATGCTCTATGTGAACAGAGTGGAATACAAATCCAAATGTCTCTTCTTTATTAACTCCAAAAGTAGGTAATGTGTTCTCACAATGAAGTTTAGGATAAGAACATCCATTCGAATTTTCATTTGTTAAAAAATTAATTTTCTCCAACTGCCTAATTAGTTAATTAGGTATAATTTGTGGAGGATCTAAAAAAATGCACACAAGTTTTAGGACCTTTTTGGAAAGGTTCAAAACCACTCTGAGGACATTGCTTATCTACAATGATCTTGAAATGAGTTAAATTTATCAGCATAGTCAGGGCTATTTTCAAGGAGGTCATAGTGAAGCACATGTCCTTTTTGCATGCAAATATTTATTCATATTTGAGTAGAATTTGGTTTTGCCAAAACTATTTTAGTGAACGAAGAACCACACAGTTAGAAAACATCACTAGTGCAAAGTCCTAGAAATGGTTCCAGTGACTGCACATAAAGATACCTGTCCTCCATAATGTGCTCCTGCCTCCATCAGCAGTCCTGTGGTCTCATTGCTCACCCTAATGCTTTGTTCACTGTTGTTATGGTGCATATTATTGGCTTTTAGTTTCTTTTCATGATACAAATTGATGACTTAGGTTAAATAGATTAGATAAATCAATTCTATTTTTCAGTGTGAGTTTATTTGAAGACAAAGAAATAGAAGATGAATTATATAAGCCAGCAGCCTAAAATCACAGATGTGTTGATTTGATACTGAGTACAATTTCCAGACCCCTGCTAAATCTAGGTCTTCTCTATTGTGTAGCATCATCAAAGGTGTGTATCAGATTGCAGCACTCATTTCCTGGAATTATAAGGAATGATACACTTCTCCTCAGACAGAAACATATTCCTGTCTAGGACTCAATTATTATTTTTGCCAGACAGATCATTCAATCTAGGAATGGGAGAGTTATTTGAAAATATTTTATCTATCTAGAATCTTAGAACTTCAAAGAAAAAATTTGAACTATTTTCTCATCTGTGAATTATATAAGGACTGCAGAGAGATTGTGAGGGAGAATTAAATAAATGTATATAGAAGAAATAACTAGCAGAATGACTAACATGTAAGTGGAGACTCAGTGAATTTTTCTTTTTATTTCTTCCTCAGATTAGAAGACCCTTTTCATACTTCATAATATAATTATTACATATATTAATAACTGTTCACATTCCTATCTCCTAGTTGCTCACCCTGGGAGAAACTTTGTACTTGCATATAGTACATTCACAATAAATATATTCTTTAAATAAATAAAAGGCCTTTAACAGGATGAAAGCTTGTCATAAATTTTACTCTCAATAAAAGTTGATAAGAAGTTAAATGTAAACTAAGGTACAAATATATAAAAATACTATCTTTACCTCAGACTGAATCTCAGAAAGGTAGAATTAAAATTATTTCCTGGTTTATGCTAAAATATTGATAAATCATGCTTTCTTTGCTTAGGCATCAATGTGCCACATTATTTAGTAGAAAAAGAATTAAAGTGGAATTTCATGATCTTTGTAAGTTTTAGAAGAGTAAAAGCAAACTCACATAGTATAATGTATAGATACATCTATTCACTAATAATTAGACTGAATTTTCATTTTTATTAATCTCTTTCTGGTAAATGCAAAAAATTGAGTACTCACAGAATTGGAAAGAGAGATTTTCATGCTCTATATATTTATCTTCACTAACCAAATATGTAAGTCAGCAAGGATTTTTTCTATAAAATAAGAGTCAGTTAAATATTTAGATAAGCCAGTCATTGGTTTAAGTGGATGTGTTGCTTTGGTAAGTAAAGTTGTCCTCTGTTAAAGGGTAGACTTGATCTGAGACATGCAGTGCTCACCTATCAAATGTTGCCATTATCTGCTCTCAAAAGAACAAGGAAAAAAGCCCTCAAACAACTCAGAATCTTGCAAGTGGTGTACACATATTACAGCATTCTGACAGCCACTCATCATGTAAGGATTTTAAATTATAGTAGGATTGATTTATCAAAACATTTATCACCCAGCATGGCAACAACTCCAATAGACAGGTTTAGGAAAGGAGGCTGCTCATGCCATTTTGCATGTAAAACAACCTCCCTGTTGTAAATACCTCTCTGTTTGCTACACTAGTTAACAATTTGAAAAGTAAAACACTTACATATTTAAGAAATAAGCCTTTTACAAGATAATATTACTCAAGTATAACCTGTAGGTGTAACCATGTTGGGGAAAATCAGCTCTCATCATATGAGATCTAACAGTGAAGTTTATGAACTTGCCATTGTTCACTTATGTTAGCAGCACTGTACAAACAAGTAGATAAGGTTTCACAACCTTGATATATCAGTGTCTCAACCCTGTGTTCCTGTTGACATGTGGCAGTGTTTTGCTGAGTGGTATTTATTATTGTGGATAATGATAATTTGTTATCCTCTTTTGCATATTTTTGTGTACTATACAACAACATCTCTAATGGTCATTCATGAAAAAAGAATTTCAAAATTGCATTGAAGGGTGGACCAGGCACTGGCTTCAATGCACAGCTTCCCAAAGGGAGTACTTCACAGGTGACTGTAGTGATATTCAACAATAAATTATGTAGCTCTTTTTCCTAGGATGAGTTTGTGAATTTAATTGCCATATATGAATAACTATTTTGACAAATAGCTGCCTCCTAGTAATTGAGAATATTTAGCAGAAATGGAGACTGCTAGATTTATATATAAATATAATTTTTGATGCCTTTGAGATCTCTATCTTCACTCAAAATGTGTGCCTTTCAAAATAGTCTTGTGAAATCTGAAGTGTTCTCCTGAGGGACTCTCATTTTAGCAACCTCTGAACTGTGAAGCTCTGTGAAGTTTGTTTTTGCTTATTTATTTGTTTTAACAAAATCTTGCTTTTCCTAAGGTTGATTATATCATACCCCAAATCCATTAATACCTCCCACCTCTTTTTCCAAATAAAGTAATAAAAAATAAGTTATTCAGAAATTTACTAACATAATCTTTATGATTTATGTATTTTCCAATAATGAGCTAAAATTCAGGTAAAATTAAAATGATATTATTTTTACTACTTGAGACAATAAAAAGTGAATTTTTTGCATTCAATATGCAATAATTTACAGCATCATATTCTCCAGGAATAAAAGTCTGAAGATTCCTGTATTAAATACAATATGTTCATAATTTATGTCTCAGAAGATAATGTTTTAAAGCAATAGTCTTTGTATGCATTAAGTCTCTTCAAATATTTTCAGATAATATATTTGAATAACAATATTTGTATTTTATAAATCAAATATTACTACTATATGCTGATTCAAGAATAGCAAACATTATTTATAAATATATGACAAGTTAATAAATAAAATAGGAAGAGAAGAGAGGAAAACGTGGCTTAAAGGTTTTATCTAAGCAACACACACATATTCTTGTATCTTCCTGCATTGTCATCCTCCTTAGCTCTTTGCCACACAGATTCATTTTACTGCATGATTTCTTATGTTATATGCTTTCACTGAAGCATGTATGTTTTTCACTTGGACATAAATCAAAGTTGTTTTTGTTATTAAATGGAGCTCTTTTCTTTTCATTCCTAAGTCATTCCAAAGAGTAAACTTACCAGAACCATGGTCCTAGAAGAGGCTGGGGAGGGCAGATATTGAAAAATTGCTGGAGAGAAAATAGAAAGCAAATGTGTACAGGTAACTATCCTTAGTAACACAACACTTAAATATCAGAACACAGAAAGAAGCAAAGAATTTTTGATGTATCACTCAGTAGGTGTTCAGATGCCATGATCTTTCAAAAACTGTGGCAATTTTTTTAACAGAGGGAGAACTTGTTTGGGGCTGGTCCCCCAAGGCATTAATCCTCATGTCTGTTTCCACCTTAACTTTTAGATAGCTGGTGTATTTCGTCTTCTTGGTGGTGCACGTTGCTCAATGAAGGTTGGGAGCAGAGTTCTTTCTATCCAATTCATCACTCACACAAACATATATTTAATTTAATTTCCTTTAAAAAACATAAGAGAAACACAATAAGCAATAGATGACTGAGAACAAAAAATAGTTGAAGAAAGGAAGCATTGTTATTTATAAGCAACTGCAAAATGCATGTGCTGTTTCTTTTTTTCATTTCAGATTAATTTGAGAGCACAAACAATTAGGTTACATTGTTTGCATGTGTTAAGTGAAGTTTAAGTTGTAGTTAAACCCCTCACCCACGAGGTGTGCTGTATTCCATTTCACTGTGCACATTAGGGGAAAATTAATCACCCTCCCTCTTCCCCCATGCCTTTCCATCCTCCCCTCTCCACTTTCTCTCCTACCACCCCTGAATTTATTTGAGATTTTATTTCTGTGGGTATGTATTAGTTCATCTACTGGCTTTGTATTAGTACTAAGTACTTTGGATACTTGCTTTTCTATTATCATAATGCATTACTAAGAAGAATGCGCTCCACCTCCATCCAGGTTAATACAAAAGATGTAAAGTCCCCATCTGTTTTTATGGCTGAATAGTATTCCTTGATATACATATACTACATTTTGTTAATCCATTCCTGGATTGATGGGCACTTGTGTTGATTTGATTCCACATCTTGGCAATTGTGAATTGAATTTTGATAAGCATTCTAGTGCAAATGTACTTATGCTAGAATGATTTTTTTTTTATTTTGCATTGATATCTAGTAATGGAATTGCAAGATCAAATGGGAGGTCTAATTTGAGTTCATTTGGGAGTCTCCATACTTCTTTCCAAAGAAGCTGTATTACCTTGCAGTCTCATCACAGTGTAAAAGGGTTCCCTTTTCTCCACACACCAGCATCTGTAGCTTTGGGATTTTCTGATGTGGGCTATTCTAACTGGGGTATCTCACGAGGCGATATCTCAGGCTGGTTTTGACTTATATTTCTCTGATGATTGGCATGTGCTATTTGTGCTCGTTCAACTGTGCTCTTCCTTAGGCAAGAGAATTCTAACTGTCCTGAAAACTTATACACTCCACAGTCCAGCCCTGCCAATCTCATACTACCTGCATTTCATTCTAAGCTAATCTGTCACCCAGATCTAAGAATGGACATGTGACCCAGGCCCTGGCCACTCTGGCTAGTTCAAAAATAGGCAAATGATTTTGTATGGGCAGAAGAGTACAGATCTCAAGATCATGGATATTTTAAGAAGTGTGAAACTTTTGTGAAGTATCTTTTTATTATAAAAGGAAAGCCTGTCTGAGAATCACTCTAACACTGTGAAAAG
The DNA here is from genome assembly GCA_963575145.1 of Galago senegalensis. NCBI lineage: Eukaryota > Metazoa > Chordata > Mammalia > Primates > Galagidae > Galago > Galago senegalensis. The sequence continues at coordinate 17,413 of CAUYTI010082362.1, forward strand.
CAAGACTGAAAAACAGAAATAAACTGTGCTCTAATAGCACCATTAGAGCCCAGTGTAGATGTGAAGCAAGGTCTACTTCTAGGCTTCTCAAAATCTATCTTTCTCTCTCTCTCTCAATCTCACTCTCTCCTGCTCCTCGACCAGCTTCAATTTAATTTTCTGTCACCTGCAACTGAAATGGTTCATAAAAGCTCCTTTGTAGGTGCTTAACTTAATAACAGGAAGTGACTTAAGCTTCAGAGATGTTTTACCCCTCAATTCAGTTGTTTCCGATACCAGAAAAAACACACTTTTATCAGGGTATCAAAGCTGTATATTATTTGACAATCTTCAATAAGAATTTGAGACTCTCAAAAATACACCATGGGATATAGAAATTCAAATAAATCGTGATACTACATTATAGGAAACTAAATTAGAAAAGAGAGAAAGAAAGAGAGAAAGGAAAACATGCTCCTAGAAGAACAATCCAGTTAAAAATTAATTTGATATTGAAAGTCAGCATGTGATTTTGTTAAATAAAAGATCAAAAAATAACAAAAGAGAAAAATCAAAACTCTGCCATGCTGTCTCAGTAGTATGTTGCTCTGGCTCACCAACAGAGGAATTTATTTGTTCTAAGACAAAATTCACTATGTGATACAAAAAACCAAAATAAAACACAAAAAAATCCTGACTGTAAAATACAAAAATATGCATCTATGTATTCATCCTCTATTAATTAAACAGAGACATAAAAAAGTGCCTGTCAATTTAAACATAATCCATTTGTTTGCTCTGATCTCTACCTGTCTCATTTACTTACCACCATATATTTTAAGGAGGAAATTTCTTGGAGAGAACTGAGGAGAGGGCAGGACACTTTGTTTTCAGCTGATGAAAAGAAAGCTGAGGATAAACCATTCTTCTGTCTACAGGCATCCAATAATTGTTTGCTTCTTGCCTGAGCACAAACCCAGAATCAATCTCTACAAAACTAAAAAGTAATAAAACAAACATTCCTAATAAAGAAAGCCCTCATTTTCTTTCCGCCACCTTTCCAAACCACTTCCCCATTCCACTCTGCCAATGAACATCTCTCACTCTGGCAGGGCCTTCCCACTCGGCCTCATCTCTACCCAGAGTTGCTCTCATAAAACCAGCTAATAGAATCATAAACCTTAAAGAAGAGGTTTGTAAGAGATACTTCTCAGAGCTCATGGTTCCACAAAGTTACCTTGAGGGCTACTGCAAAAAAAGTGAGAGTGAAACCAAAAGGAAGCCAAAGTTTCCCACCCTAGCTTCAAACTTTCATCTACTTTATATAGAAAAACTATGCTTAAAATACTACTTAAGAAAAAAATAAAAGGTGGAAGGTGATTCTCCTTCCAGGGCTATACTGTGTTTTAAAAGAACGGTAAACCACTCACCTAAAGGCAAATGCCTTACATAAATCACTGTATTTTTAAGAGAAGCAAGTGTTTTCATCTAAAGATATTGATTTTTCATACTGACATTATTGAACTAGAAAAAGTCAGCGTCCTCCTTCCCATGCTCTTTCTTTTACCTCATTCTCCTCCCTTCTTTCTTTCCATCATTTTCTTTCATGCTCTCTCTTTTTTCTCTATTTTTCTGACTGTTCCTCTCCCTCTCACTGTTTCTCTTCTCTTTAATCTTCCTCTTCTATTTTTTCTCTCTGATTTCCTGTCATATTTTCTTCATGAAAAATTATTACATCAACTTTGATCATTCACCACTGACATATAAGACATGGACTTACAGACTTACTCTTAGGGTTTATAAGGCACCAAGGAAAAAGAGATATGGTGGGACCACACCTATGGAGCATATTGCAAGGGTACAATTCAAATCCAACAAGTATTGAACACAAATGTCTTAATGCAGTGATTGAGTAAATGAAGTTAAAGCTGTGTTAATTAGTAGGATGTAAGCACTCCAATTTGTACAAATAATCAATACACTGAATCCCACAAAAGCATAAATGTATTCATGATCTATGTATTTATGACTTAATAAAAAAAAAAAAGAAAGTTCTTCAAGAAAAATAAATAATAGTGGGGTAGATGGGAAACCCTCAGTGTCTGTGTCCAAGCCTGGTACAACTGCTTTGCCTGTCCCACTTGGTTTCTTAATCATCCTTGAGTGATGGGGACTAAAATTAAACTCGATACTGTTAATTTCCTACCTGGAAACTCTCTTGACTCTGCAGTGTTTATAACAAAAAATGTCTGAACTTCTTCCCCAGACATCCAAGGCCTTTAGTTTGCTCTTACTACTTTGCTAACCTTCTATCATACCACCAAGAACTCTTCCCAGTGCCTGATACTGCCACACAATTAAAATTATCTCTGATCTGTAACATGCTTTATTGATATCAATACTTTCAGCCAGAATTTAATTTGCCTCATTTCTTCCTGGCTGAAGGAAAAAAGCTAAGACAGTAAATATAAAGATACAATAAGATTATAGAAAAAAACCTGAATGTGAAATTCTCAGCCTAAAATTGCATTTGAACAAAGAACTAAGAAAGACTTTTTTCAAGTACTTAGGAAATTTTTCACTTCAATGTTTCTTACAAATAGAGTAGATGGCTTAAATTGCTTACATCATGTCAAAAATCAAAAACAAAATATAATTTCACTTATAAAAATGTTTTACTTATAAATATTATAAAGTTTGTAACTTTTAACCTTAGAAAACCCCATATATCTGTCTTCTGTAAATAAACTCTTGGCCTCAAGAAGCTGTCCTCCTGCCTCAGCCTCCCAGAGTACTGAGATTACAGTTGTGAGCCATCGTACCTGGCTTCATCTCATCTGTAAATAAATATAATATAAAGAGAGCCTACATAAACTTAGAATAAGAACAAATTAGCAATTTTTATACTCAGGAAAAATTTTAAGGCTATCCAAATAGTGGGATCTAATGATACAATCTTTTCATATTCTTCTGGTTTTGTCATCAAATTTCTTGTCTATATTATCCAAGGCAGAAGTGGAGTTTCAGATATCACTTTAGCTTAGATTGCTTTTTGACAGCTGTTTGAAGACAGAAATCATCTCAAGGCAGAAGAATAATTTTTTTAAACTAAGCAAATATAATTTGGAAATGAAGCATTTAATGAAACTAGAACTGACAAAAAATAACATGTACACCTATATGTACTGGCAAATCACTTGCCTTGTCATTCCCAATCTCTGGGGGGAAAGCCATTGGGCTTCCTCTCCTACCTTTCAAATCTGTGATCCACACGTCCATGTGGGATACTGAAGCACTTTGAGGGGTGCATTCTTTCCTCTATGTGCAGAAGTGGGGAAACTGAAAACTATCAGGCATTCACTGCTTTAGGGATATGAATAAACCAACATGAGCTTTTAGCTTTTTAGTTGTGTTCCAGGTAATTCTTCTTATTACCTCAGTGTATAATGTGACCATTTTCAGAGATAAGTGGTCACAACTTTCAGGAAAGGAATCAAAAATTTCAAGAATGGAAAAGGGCCTGTCCATTCAAAAAGAATAATAATCATTGTTCTTAATGGTAGACTATCCAGATGAGGCTCTGATACTCCATGGGTGGCAACAAGCAGATGAGGACAGCCATTCTTCTCCAGGATAAAGGAAGAGGCCATCTTTTATTTCCCTCGTCTTCTTATATAAGTGCCAAGAAAGTATCTTTCTACAGAGTATGTGAGTTTTGGCCTCCAAACAGGTCAAAGAAAGGTTTTGTTTCAGTATAAAATGTCATTAGGCTTTATTTACCTATTAGCAAATTGTGGCAAACCTTCATAGTTGACCACCTCCCGACATTGACCATCTCCTTAAGGTGACCTAATTTTCATAGACGGGACATGCACCACATACACTAAGGAATAGTTCCTTATGTTGACCACCTCTGTATGTTGACCAGTCTGTTAGAGTCCCTTGGATGGTCAACTTACAGAGTTCTGCTGTGTGAAGATTGTCCTTTGTGATAGCCTAAAGAGCTTTTCTCTGAAGTCTTTACTGACAAAGTACTAGACACTTTGAATGAAAATAGGAATTTTAAAAGTCCATAGAAGAGCCTATTTCATGCTTACTTCTAACATTTTTATTACTCAGTTTGCCAATGAGATCTATTTGGATTTTTTCCTCACTAGAAAGAGAACTTTCTTTTTCTTGTGCATATAGGAACTTTCAGTTAAAGTCAGAAGGTAGTCTCACTTGAAGGGATGGTTTCCTGTACAGATCAGCTGTATCTGTGAACTATTTGATTCGGAGACCTGATGTCTGTGCTCCGTAGTACTTAGAGCTATCCCAGCACAGAGTAGATGCATTTTACTTGCCCAAAGAGACAGGCTGCTGAGTCCTTTAAATATATTAAGTGCTAAAATCTATACAAAGATATAGTATGTAATTCCATTTTATTGCACAGGCAAGGAAGAGAGAAGAAAACGTTAGTTTAACCACCCGACCTCTTACAGAATTTATCTTCTGTGATAAGATAAATTAAGTGCTCTCCCTGTTCCTCTTGTTTCATTTCCTCTGCTTCCAACAGTGTTTAAACTTAACCTTTATCATTCAATGAACTTTCAGAAAAACCATTTGGCAAAATATTAGGAAAGGGTGAGGCTCTGCTCTGAACTCTCTATAGTTGAAAGTAATTAAAGGAGCAAACACTTTTTAGGTGACACTTCTTATGCTGGAGAAGGTTTGAAAGATTGCAATACCGGTTAGGACTATGGGCCTGGGCAAGGAAGTCTGAAAATATGCATCTTATCTACTGAGACTCACTCAGCCTTAGTAAGTTTAAAAAATCGTTTGTGTTCTTTAGGGTAGCAAGACCTCTACATCAAACTTAATTTAAACAATAGCACTAAGTCTCAAAAGTTGGAGTGTTCTAGATTGCCACGTGTCCGCTGGGCTCACAGACCAGAGCTCCTCCACTCTCCAACCATCACTACCAGGTATACATATCTTTTATTTAAGGTAGCATTTATTAATATTAGCATCCTGCACCTAGAAACCAGAAATTCCTCAAAATGATTGAATGGGACCTAATGTGAAATTCTATCACAATAACCAACTCGAACATTTGTTGAATAATTTTTATGTAGCAAACAATACCTTGCATTGGTGATCTGATTTATTCTTCAAAATTCTATATAGTAGGCTTTATTATTATACCAATTTTACCAGTTAGGGGACCACAGCTTCTAACCTACATGAACGCCAGCCACTCATTTTACAGAAAAGTTCATATTTAACTTCAAAGCCTTGCTCTTAACAATTAGCTCCCATAGAGACAAACTACATGTCCTGAGGTTGGTTTACAACCAAATAGCTGATGCTTTTTATTCCATATATGAAGACAATGAGTACACAGAATATTTCAGTCATCTCTTGGGTTTTCACAACCACACTGGTAAACTGGAATGTTACCTTTCTGCTTTGAGCATGAACTAATCTCAGCAAATCAAGTGGGAATTTTATTAGAAACCAAATTATCTGTGCATGAGACTGAAATCAGCTGGTATCCTTGACTCCTTCATGACTTAGAGAATAAGGCAGTAAACTTCCTAAGAATAGAGCTGTCTCACATTGATTTCATTAAAAATACTATTGAATTAAGTGATTTGAATCAAATGCAATGTAATATTTAAGAATACTAATGAATGTGTGATAACTTACCCATTAGTCAGGGGGCCACTCTTTTAAAAATTTAAACTACTTGAAAATTATTCTGTAAAAAGATAACAGTGGAAGTTTCGGAGCAGTATAAGCAAGTCAGACAATTTTTGCAAATTCTGACCAAGTCAAAAGGATATCACGTGGATGACACAGATCATTTCTCATTTTTTAATTTTTTAACAATATTTTCCCTAAAACAATTGTAGAAATGACTACCCCACTCACTTATAGTTTGAAAATTTGGGATAATACTGGCCAAATTCCCAGAAACAATTTTTCTGATTTTCTCTGAGGTCTTTTATTTTGTGTGTGTCTTGGAAAGATGTCATTCTCTCCATAGTGAGAAATGGTAATGAATAAGACCACCCACTCCTCAGGTTCCTTCCAGTCTCCTTAGAGTAAAGATACCCCAAATTGTTTCTTGTATGACAGTAGAAAATTCAGTATGCATTGTGTGTCTCATATGCTGGGCTCTTAATTAGTATATGTATGCGTGTGTGTGTGTGTGTGTGTGTGTGTGTGTGTGTGTGTTGCCTTCACTTGAGCTAACAACAACTCTGGAAATAATACTTTCTTAGCCCACTCTACAGAGGACAGAAAGAAGCTAGTACCAGCTTTACTGAGAGCAAGGAATGAAGCAATTGAAAGCATCTGGAAAATTCACTAGGCTCAAGTGAGAAGACTTCAGAGGCTTTCCAAACATGAGTTTGAGCCTTCTCTCTACCACTTCCCAGCTGGGAAGCCCAGGCCAGAGAAAAAGTGATTGTAGGGAAGGATGCCCAGAGTTACTGTGACATTTGAGTAGAGCATGCTACAGAACATCTGTTCAAAATAAATGTGCAGAACACCTGGCAGCAACATTCACTGGGGAGTAAAATCCCATTAGAAAAATTTCAGCAAAATGTCATTTATGAGGTGTTTTCTTCAGTTTCTCAACTCCATGGCAATAAGGATTCTGGCTGTGTCAAAATAGCACAACTTTCAGGTGAAATTAAAATTGGACTTTTCTCAATTATACATTTTTGGAAACTAATATTTTTCACATGGTTTTTGACCATAGGAGCAGTTCCTTCACTACTAGATGGAGGTTTGGAGAAGCTATTTTCTTGAAATGTTTGTTTTTCTAGAGTTAATCTCTGTCCTATTATCATTTCCTCAGAAATGCAGAGGGCAGCACGCAGCTAGTCTTGTTCGCCACTGTAGTTAGGGTGGGGGTTCCCTTGAGAATACTATAAAATGTCCAATTTCCTTAAGTGCGATGTTTGACAGCTGATATGCCTGACATTTGACTTTAACACTCCTTGCTTTTCTTTTTGTATTGTGAAGGTACATCCTCATTCTTTTAAATGCACATTTTGCCTTGTGATTATCTTTCAAGTTTTTTAGAACAATTTTTGTGAGACCATAGGACCAAAATTCGCGTTATCTTCGAATATGAGTTCTGTCACGAAACCAATTCTGTGCAGACAGCTTGAAATACCAACAAAGCCTTTGGGAAGAAGGTGACTAGTGAGCACCAACTACATAGATGGTGTAAGGAGTTTCATTCTGATTTTACTCCTAAAAATGAGCCACATGGGCTAATTGAAACCAAGGTGGATAATGATGGGCTGAAAGCTATAGTGTAAGTGAATCCATCTCCACCTAGACGTGAATTAGCAACAAAGGTGGATGTTACTATTTCAACAACACTGTTCATTTTAAAACAAATCGCTAAGGTAAGGAAGCTGGATAGATGGCTTCCTCAAGAATTAAACAAGCTTCAGAAGAGAAATCCTCTCTAAGCATGCCTTTTCTTGCTGCCACAACATAAAGGCGAACCATTTCTAAACTATATTGTTATGTGTGATAAAAAATGGATTCTTTTTGATAATCAAAACATTCAGCACCATGGTTGGATAAAGATGAAGTGTTGAGACAGAGCCCAAAACTGAACTTAACATTAAAAAAGCTGTTTGACGGTCCAGTGCTGGCATTATCCACTACAGCTTTGTGAAATCTGGCCAATCAATTATAGCAGATGTCTACTGTAATCAATTGGATGAATTGATGGGGATGTTGCAATCAAGCAGCCGAGATTGGTCAATAAAGACAGGCCAATTCTCTAGCAAGACAACACTTGACCACCTGTTGCACAAACAACGCTGCTCAAGCCACAGAAGCCAGATGTGGAAACTCTGCCATCCACTGTATTCACCAGACCTTGCACTGACTGATGACCACTGCTTTCAGGTTTTTGGACACTTCCTACAAGAAAAAATGTTGAATTCTCAACAAGCTTTGGAAAATACCCTTGTTCATTTCCCTACCATTTGTTCTCCAGGCTTCTTCATTCCTGGCATAAACAAGATACTGTTAAGATGGCAAAAATGTGTCACAATACTTTAAGTGCATACTTAAATTAATTGTACTACTTCTTGTTTGAAATACAATAAATTTTTGATTCAAAATCGGACACTTCATGCATACCTACCTTAATACCTGCCTAGTACATTACAAAACATGCACTAAAAATTGTTAGATCTTATCTACTGTTCAAAAATAATTGTTTATTTTTCTTCCTGGATTGATTTTGGAACATTCCTATTGTGCCATCAACATCACTAGTGATAAAAAGTAGAAATATAGTATTTCCTAAAGAGAAAACACAGGATTAAATAATGGAAAAAGTAATCATATCTGGACTTCTGGTCGGCATACTCAGTGGTTTATGTGGCTCATGACCAGATGTACATTGATGTGGCTAAAGACACAGGATGTAAAGTCAAATGACAGGAATAAAATCCCAGGTCTAGCTGAAATTGTTGCCTTTTCTTCCAGGTCTCATGCACATTTATTGCTTTATGCCATGCGCATGTTACTTTCTAAGCTTCAGTTTACATTTTTAAACGGGGATGACAAAATCTATTATGGGACTCCTTCAAGGAATGAGTGAAATGAGGTTTGTAGAGAATTGGGCACATGGTAACGGTAAATCAAAGGGTAGATCCTAATTATTATATATGTGTGTCTGTGCTATTTAGTATAATTTCTTGGCCCTAATATTTGTGTGTGTGAATATTTTATATATACATATATTATATATAGTAAAATAGTCACCTTTAACTTAACTATGAGTGGTAAAATCCCTAAGGAGATATATAACTTGCAAAAGACCATGTTCCTAAAATTAATAAATAGGTATATACAAACATAGAGGGGAGAGAAAGAAACAGAGCAGAAGAGTGTGCATGAGTGTGTGTGTGTGTGTGAGAGAGAAATCATAATGAATATATACAAAGAGAGATCATTATAAATACGTAGCCTTAAAGATATTTAATGGACTCAAAAATATAATAGGATGCATTTGTAATATCAGCTTTATATTTCAATGTGACTTTTTTACCAAACGTCTTATAACAAATTACAACTTATTGTTCTCACTACAAATAACCAATGCACTGAAAGGGGAGAGAAAGTTTCCTCCTGACGGAGCAGAAAGTCATCAATTTCTCTCCTCGGTCCTTATCATGTCTGGACTTATTTCATATATTCCTCTCTATTCTTAACTATAAGTTCTTTGAAGCTTTGGTTCTATTCTGATTTTCCTTATCTGCTACAGTTCAGCATATGTAATACACCCCTAAATTTTCAAATGATAACATAAATCAGAGGACTATTGACTTATTTATTGCAGAGCTTCTGAAAGGGACCTTACCTCTTGAGAAGCTCTTTTAAAAAATAGTATGTAAGACTTAAGAATGAGGAAACCTTTTGGAGCAAAACAAGAAACAGAAGCTAAAAAGGAATGATCAGAAGCAAAAATATTTAAATCTGTGTAACAGATGGATTTATATTTATAATATACAAAGAAGTCTTAAAATGGATAGGGATAAAAGACAGTAAAGCATAGGCAATAATGCTTTAAAGTAAGCATTAGGAAAGGGCTGGGCCTCCATAATACTTAGTAAATGCAAATTAAGGTAATTATGAGCTGTCACTTTACTATTGAGATTAATAAAACAAAAATGCAGGCATCCATTAGTGACAGAATATAGGAGAAAATGTGTTCCCATATGAAAATACGATTAATTAAAGACTTGGGAAGAAAATAAAAGATAGTCTTAAATAATATGTGATAAAATGTAAAATACATATAACTTTCAACCCAGCCACACCATTTTTCAAAATCTATCACATTAAATTGAAATTTACCACAAATAGAAAGAAGAAAGTTTCTCACAAGCCAAACAAAACACCTATGAATTAATTGAAAGCTATAATGAAAGAATAATGATGTAACAAATTAGGATATCTTTATACAATAGAAGGTGTATAATTATCAGTTACAGGAGATATTTCTGTAACATATTTTAAGTGAGAACATCAAGATGCAGAGAAACCTACACATTATGAGTGAATTTACAGAAACGATGCAAACAGGAAACTATATATTTGTACATGATTATCTGAGCATTGATGAAATAGGGGGAGCAGAGGCGCTGGGCTGTTCACGGTGGTCACCTATGGGGGAGGGAGAAGTAAAAGAGTAAAAGAAGAAAAACACAATAGCCACTTTTACCAAGGACCCACCAACATGGGCCGCGTTCGCACCAAAACCATGAAGAAGGCGGCCCAGGTCATCATCAACCTGAGTCATCATTGACCAGGGTCATCATCAAGAAGGGCTACATGCGTCTGGGCAATGACTTTCACACGTACAAGTGCGTGTGCAAGGAAGAGATGGCCATCATTCCCAGCAAGAAGCTCCGCAACGAGATAGCAGGCTACGTCACACACCTGATGGCAGGGATCCAGAGGGGCCCAGTGAGAGGCATCTCCATCACGCTGCAGGAGGAGGGGAGAGAGCAGAGAGACAGCTATGTCCCTGAGGTCTCAGCCCTGGATCAGGACATCACTGAAGTAGATCCTGACACTATGAAAATGCTGATGCTTTTGGACTTTGGCAGTCTGTCCAACCTCCAGGTCACTCAGCCTACAGTTGGGATGAATTTCAAAACAGCACGTGGAACTGTTTGAATCTGTATTCTGTATGCTGTAATGGTTTAATAAAACTGGGACAACAACAAAGCACAATAAAGACTATGAACTTCTTTAACACTGTCTGATATTAAAAATAAAAGATATTGATTATTTTGAAATGAAAATTAAATTATTCAAGGTGTGAAAGGTCTCAATCAAGATATGGATTTCCAAAGAAGGTATGGAATATTTATATTACTCTAGGAAAACGCAAATGCCATGGGATGTATATGCAGGATTTCCAAATATATTTCTAAACACTGCCAAATAAGGAGAATAATATGCAGGGTCTGCAGGTCTAAAGCAACGCTGCACATCTACACACACACACACACACACACACACACACACTGGGGTCCAATAGGCATTTCTGTAAACACAGGAGCAATAGGAGTCAGTCGGTGAGCCTCTATGCAGAATAAGCTTTTCCTCTGGAATGAGAGTGATCAATTGAATTTGATTTATTTTCCACCACCTCCAATCCATGTTGTCACACTTGTCTCTCCTGTTTGGATACCAGGCTCCCTAATGCAACCTGAAAAGAGAAAACTGGAGTTTAATTCTGGACAGCTTTCAATAGTAATGAGTGAAACAGGAAGATTAAAAAATCTCTTCTTCCACCTGTCTGCAGCTACAAATAACTCCCAAATGCAAGACATCATTCTCGCAAGAGTACAAAATGTATGTCAAGCTATTTTACTGCAGGATGAAGCGGGAGGGGCAGTGAATTATGGGCAATGGAGTCATATGCTGGGTGATTTCTTTCCCATTACATTCACTGGAACAGCTTCTTGCCTAAAACATTCACAAATGTCACAGTAAAAATGTGTTGACAGATTGGACAAAGTAGCACATATGCCACTGTTATACAATAAGCTTTATCAACTCTTTTCAAGCAAGATGATTCCTTCTTTTATGTAGGTAATTTTGAAGTGTGAATAGAAAGATTATCAAACTACTGGCTAAAGTCAGAGTCCTACCACTTCCATCACAACTCTTCACTTTTAAAATTCAACAGAGCAAACCATTCATAAAGCTTATGGAATACTAACACAAACATATAGATAATGAGCAGAAAGAAATCCTGATTTTTATGCTACATTGCATAAAACTAGGATAAATTAATGGCTTAGGCAACTATCTGAATATTGAAATCTCAGAAAAATGAAAAGTCTAGACAAGTTCTACACGTCATAACCCATTCCAGTAGAGGAAAATAATGCATAGGCAGTCAAAACTGCAAATACCTCCATGTCATTTGAGTGTTGAGAGTTTTTCCAGCGTTGACATGCAGAATTCCGGATGCATGTTCTGGAGTGCCACACACACACGTATGTTCAGTGACAGAATATTGGGATGCCAGAGAAAATCAATTTGGAAAATAAGGCTGCTGTAAATAGTAAATATATATAGGAATAAACAAATTTCTATTTTATTTGTATAAAATAAATTTCTATAAAATGCAGGGTTTCAACTTTAAACAATCTATTGGAAAAGAGCTTTAAGAATGTTTAGAAGAAGTAAAATGTATATATAGTCATGAACTAACAATGATTTTTCATTCTACAATGGACCATTATGGAACCATCAGCACCTAAGATTAAAATATCTTCTTTTTACTGTACCTTTTCTATTTATTGATGTATTTAGATACACAAATACTTATGATTGTGTTGTATTTTTCAGTACAGTAACATGCCGTACATGTCTTTAGCCTAGAAACAATAGCCTATCCCGCATACACAGCTTAGTATGCAGTAGACTGTATCATCCAGGTTTGTTAAGTGCACTCTCTCATGTTTGAACAATGAAACTGTCGAATGGCTTCTCAATGCATCCCCACTGGTAAGCAATTCATGAATGTACTTTAAGTTGCCTACAGTTCAAACTCATGAGTAAAAAGTTTCTAATGATGGTCACTTCATTTCTTGTCATTATAATGCATCTCTCAGGATAAGAGTAAAAAGTTCCAATAAACTACTCACGTTTTTTATACATAAAAGCAGTGACTATCCCCAAACCTGAAATACATGTATTATAACAATATAACAATACTAATCTCTAAATATCTACAACATCCACATACACACAATGAATTGCATCATCAGTAAAGTCGTTAGAGAAACATAAAGAATCAGATACATTCCCAGAGTCTAGAGTTGGGATCAGTGACTTCCTCACCACCAATTCCAGAGAATGCTCAGATGTCTTGGAAACACTCCATTGAGCCATCATCCATCTTTATCAATTCTCAAGGCATTCATGTATAACTCACAATCTTCTTCTCCCTCCCAAACTCCCTCATCACCCTGGCTGACTTTAATGTTCAAGTTAATGTGCAATTCAGTACAGAGTACATTGTGTGTAATGATCTTATTTCTATATGCTTCAATCCAATTTCTTACACCTTTATCCTTCTTAGCTTTCAGGAACATTTGGCATTGTTGACCACCTCCTCCCTTTCCTTGGCCTCCATGACTGTCCTAATTTCTTTATACATCTCTGCTACATTTCCTTGTATTCAAAATTGTATCTAGTTTACAAGGCACTGTTATTTTATCCACCACTAGATTTAAAAAGCTGTCAAATAACTGCACCAGTAATTTCTTAATATTTATTATAGTTATTAAAATACATCTTAGAAATAGTTACAGAAATCTTTAATTATATATCGATGTTGATTACATATTTTAAAATTCCTAAAGAAATTAACTAGCTTTCAGGGTGGTGCCTGTGGCTCAGTGAGTAGGGCACCTGCCCCATATACTAAGGATGGCGGGTTACAACCAGGCCCTGGCCAAAATGCAACAACAAAAAAAAAATGGCTGGGCATTGTGGCAGGCACCTGTAATCCCAGTGCTTGGGAGGCTGAGGCAAGAGAATCGCCTTAGCCCAGAAGTTGGAGGTTGCTGTTAGCTGTGATGCCACGACACTCTACTGAGGGTGATAAAGTGAGACTCTGTCTCTTAAAAAAACAACAACTAAGTTTGCTTTATATTGAGACATTTCTTTATATTTTACTCAGACTTGTGAATTTTTCATATCGTATCATTTTCTGCACTATCTAAAGTATTGGTGATGCAGCATTTTTATAAGTACGTCAGAGTTGTCTTAGAAATATTATTTGAATTTTCAAGATGTCATTAAATAGCTCCTAAGGCAATGACTAAGACTCATAGTCCTTTCATAAATGGCCTTTACATAGTTTGTCAGCTGAAACATGAAGGAGTTGCAGACACTCAGTTATGACAACAGGAATAAAATCCGGGTCAATACACCGGAAATGACGACCACACCAAAATTGCTGCATGAGCAACTGCAATTCTAAGATGCCATTTATTAAGATGCATTCCAATGAAAAAAAGGCAAAAATGACAAAGACGTGTCTTAATGTCTGTAAAACAGACATTTATCTACTGTGCTTAACTTAGTGTCACATTTGAAATCATCAAGCTTCTCTGCAAAACCTGTTCCTCCGCCAGCGTAAATCATTCCTTCATACACTCGGGTATTCACATGAGAAAGCTAAGTATTTCCTGGGCATCTTTTTCATGTTCTATATGTTACATTCAGTCTCATAATGATACCTGCAGTACATCTCTTTTCCCACTTCTACTTTCCCACCCTACCTCTAGGATGCTATTAGCTCCCTGTAACTACTGTAGGTTCTCTTAAAGGCTCTCTGTCCTCCAGTGCTTCTTTCTGTCTAATTCAAAGTCCATACTTCCAATGACCAGAATAATAACCACGTTTTATACAGGGTGGACTTAAAATTCATGTATAATTTTAAATAATTTGACATAGTAAGTTGCACATGGACTTTTTGGATACCCTGTACATCACACCATATATTACAAATAAAGCTAAAGTAGCTGGAGCCGCTGAGCTACTGATGCTGAGCCTGCAACTCATAGCCTGCAACTATGTTTTAAAATATTTACAATATTGCAAAGTAGAAACAAATTTTAAAAATAAAATGAAAACAAGAATAAAGTTAATACCTAAGAAAAAATTCTTGGCTCAGCCCCTATAGCTCAACCGGCTAAGGCTCCAGCCACGTACACCTAAGGTGGTGGGTTCGAATCCCCAGGCCGGACCGCCAAACAACAATGACGGCTGCAACCAAAAAATAGCCGGGCATTGTGGTGGGCGCCTGTGGTCCCAGCTACTTGGGAGGTGGAGGCAGGAGACTCGCTTGAGCCCAGGAGTTGGAGGTTGCTGTGAGTGTGATGCCATGGCACTCTACACAGGGGGACAGCTTGAGGCTCTGTCTCCAAAAAAAAAAAAAAGAAAAAATTCTTAAGGAAATTCTGATTCTGTAAATTGGCTAGTAAAACAGGTCAAAAATTTTATATAAAAATTCTTTAGAAATAAAAATATATAGTTCTACAATACACGAAATATGTGAGCAAAAACTAAGCTGCATTCTAAAATCAATTTATTTCCTTGTCGCTGAAATCTGAAAAAAATTTTTTACACGGAGCATTGTAGAGAAGACATGTGTAATACTGTACAGAACTTCCTTCCTGATAAAATGGTGAATTGTCTGATGTGTTTTTTTACAATAATCTTCAGAGAGAGAAGATGACAAAAATGGGAAATTTTATTAAATAACTCCATGATGGACTAAAATTATACTGTACAAGGACATAGCTTTCAGATTATCTGAATTTATCCAATAGTAAAACTTGGAATATTTTGAAGATTAGTTGTGTTGTGGGAACTATTAGATATTCACTGAAATCTACATCCTCTTCAGCTTTTTGTGTTCAGCCTCCCTTGCAGTAGACACTAGACACTTGATTGATTTATAAGAAATGGACTGGGATGAAAGTAAAATGTTCCACTTTCAAGCCTGGCTCATAAGAAGCTCCTAGGCATATCTTCCACTTGGTGTTATTTACCTTCTAATTGGCTGGAATGCAAATGAGTACAGTGACCTTACACAGCACTGAGTGTAACTGTGATGTGAGGAAGAAATACACTTCTTTTGTGTTCAAGGCATTGTAGATACCCGGTATTACTGATTGGAGGAGCTGCTTTTACTCTAACTGATATAGTGAGGCTATAAAGTCTACAGAGGACACAATATTATATGTTGGTAGCCATCCAAAAGAAGAAAAAATCTTTGCTTTGAAAATTAAGAAATTTACTTAAGTTAAAGCCTAGGAAACATTTATTAAATGTTTATTACATGTGGACTCTGATAAACATAGTGATGAGTGATGGGTAGGCTAGTAAGATGGAGACCCTTTCATCCAGGGGCTTATAGCAGATGAGGTTGATAATTCCCTCAGGAAACACTGGTAGGTCTTCTCCAAAGTAAGAAAACTGAGTAATTAATGTCCCAAATTCTTCACCATAAACCATGGCAAAAATAATTTATATGTAAATAACCCTTAAAGCATATAAAGTCAAGTGTTCAGCATGATAAATAAATCCCTCCAAATTATGAACCTCAAATTTTAGGAATATTTTCAGGACCTCCTAAAACTCCCTCTAAGCTAGATTAGTTGCAAAAATACAAGAACATAATTGAATTATCCACTGTACTAAACAAAGCTATTGGATATAAGTCAACTTAACCATAAAGCCCCTCTTTCAAAAGTAATAATATTGGTTTAAAAAATATTGTCTTTGAATTCTTCTTTCTGACAATAAAAAATGATACAATAATCCACTGAGACCAAATCTAATTTATGACAATAAAATGTGATAGTCAATGTAGTGCAGACTTCTCTAGATTCAGGAGTATCAGCTATGTAGTATCTCAGTCACAAGTGTGTGTTCAGAAAGGTGTTAATTAATGTTTGAGCCAGAGAGATAAGTAACAAGCATATATTTTAAAGTGACTGAAAAAATCTGCATTCATATAAAGTCAAGCCTTGTAGACTTTTAAAACTTTTTATTGAATCATAGTATACACAAAGAAAGAGCATATGTTCTGAACGTACAGCATATCTCAAAAATATTTACAAAACATTCTCTACGTGGAGGCCACCTCTGTACAAAAGTTTGTGATGAATATTTTGTGAATAAAGGTACATTGAGTTACACTTCCCCATTGTCCTTATGTAGGGATGACTTTTGGGACACCCTTTTATACCCGTTGATTATCCTTGCACAAATGCCATTACTTAATTACTATAGACTTAGAATACATTTTAATATCTGGTAATGTAGGTTCTCTAGCTTTGGTTCCTTTCTTCAAAACTGTCTTGTCATTTCTAGGATATTTTTTGTCTCCAATATGAATCTTACCATCTGTGGGTTGACTTCTGCATTTTGACTAGCACTGTATTAAATAAATTGATCAATTGGGGAAAAGTTGAAATTGTAAAACATTACCAACAAAAGAAAAAGTGATAGCCACAGGATTATGCTGAGATTACAACTAGTTCTTTCAAGTGAATTTAAGATCCAAGAAGAAACCAAGTTCAATACAATGAATCACGTAATTTTCTATACATATCTTTCTTAAAGGGAGAATATTATAATTGCAAAATAGTAGCAACTTCATTCCACTTACAGAAAAAAGTCAGACCAAAAATTTAGCAAAAGGACTTGTCTCCTAGTGCTAAATGTCCCTGGGTAATAATTTAATATTTTGGGTGAATCAAGAAATTAGCTTTTTAAAAATAATATTATTTAACTCTGAATCGCAACATGTGGGAAAGTATTTCTGGAAACCCTGAGGGATACAAATTTTTAAATTATCAGTGCCATCATCCAGAGAGGAACTTAATTCTGAACTTGAATTTTAACTTTACAACTTTTCAATAACACTAGTGGAAAAACCATCTTAATACTTAATTCTTAACCTTAATTCTTTTTCCAGGAATATGGAATTGGTATTTGTGGAAACCTATCCAGAAAAGAACAAGCTTGCTCAAATAAAACTTAAAATAGCAATCAGAAAAAGTGAACTTCTTTAATTTATGAAAGCATATTTATGCAAAACTTTGTTCTTAGTAACACATTAGTCTCATAGTTCTCTTTAAAATTTGGAACAAAACACAATACTCATTATAATTACTATTGTTGACTATTTTACTAGTTAGTACAATGGTTTAAGAAAAAATTAGGGAAGCTATCAGGATTAAAAAAGAATCAATGGAGCTGCCATTATTTGCAAATAATAGATTATATGCATTGAAAATCCAAAGGAATAAAAAAAAAACTTTTAGAATTGAGAAGATTTTATCACAATTATGAAATATTAAGATCAATTTACACAAGAATTTATTAAATTCTGAAGCCTTGATACATACATTATCGATAATAAAATAGATAATACAAAAGCCACAGAAAATAAGGCATATAAAAATAAACCTACCAGAATGTGCAAAATAGTAAAAAAAAAAATGTAAATTAAAATAAATAGACTGACTATAATGATCAAATCTCTCTAAATGGACTTATAGGTTTGATTCAGTTATGAACAAAATAACAGTAGGATTTCTCAGGAATGTTCTCTTCCAGATATTATTGTACTATGATAAAGTTATAGTAATTAAGAAAATATATTGTTGATTCAGGGGGGAACAAATAGATCAATGGGAGAGAATTGAAAACTCAGACCACACGGATGCCCAGGGAACACCCAATCTGTAGAATACCTAGAAACACAGATAAATTGGACTAATACATTACTAGTAGTCAGCCAGTTTGTTATTTAAGTGGAAAAATTGCCCTCTAGATGGATTAAGTTGTTGAATGTGAAAGTCATTATCTGACTCTTTTAAAAGCAAGTGAAGTTCAATTATCTTGAAGTAGTGAATTTCTAAATTTCCAAATTCTTCACTAAGTGCAACAATAAAGAATGGTAAATTCTAATTTTCCTCTTCAGAAAACCAAAAATCAAAGTGAAAACCCAAGTCATACATTGAAAGAAGATATTTTCAACACTCATCCCATGAAAGAATTATTATACAGACTATATAAAGAACTCCTATAAATTAATAAGAAAAAATAAAAGCAACATAATAAAAATGAACAAATGTCACAAATAGTAATTTTATAAAAGAAATATGAACTTTTAGTAAATGCATGAAAAGATATTCTATGCC
>CAUYTI010082363.1:0-26463 GCA_963575145.1 Galago senegalensis
AAAAAAAAAAAAAAAAAGCTAGGTATTGTAGCGGGCATCTGTAGTCCCAGTTACTTGGGAAGCTGAGGCAAGAGAATAGCTTGAACACGAAGAGTTTGAGGTTGCTGTGAGCTATGATACCACAGCACTCTACTGAGGGCAACAAGTAAGACTGTCTCAAAAAAAAAAAAAAAGAAGCCAGGCAAGGTGGCTCACACCTATAATCCTAACAATATGGCAAGTCAAGGGCGGGTAGAGTGCTTGAACTCAGGAATTCGAGACCAGCCTGAGCAAGAACAAAAGCCTATCTCTAAAATGTACCAGGCGTTGTGGTGGGCACCTATGGTCCCAGCTACTCAAGTAGCTGAGGCAAGATGACTGCTTGAGCCCAAGAGTTTGAGGTTACTGTGAGCTATGATCCTGTAGTGCCCTGCTGAGGGTGACAAAGTGAGACTCCATCTGGGTTGGAGGGAAGAAATGCAAGAAACAGTTACTATAACAGAAATGGTTACTTGAAATTTAATTGGGGCATATGGAGAGCCTTCCCCGGCAGCTGCCAAAACTCTATTCCTTAACCTGTGTGGTAGTTGCAAGGGTAAATAATTAAGTAGACTGTATTTAAAAGCAAAAAAAAAAAAAATAGACAAAAGCAGTATATTACAGTGAGAGAGTGGCCAAAATCCAGATTGAATCCAACTGTGCTGTCTTAATATAACTCTGCTAAAGTTTCACGATTGAAACCATCTAAGCCAAAAAAGCAGACTGAGTGGTGACTGAGGTCAACAGCAAGTGCTTGGGAAAACAATTAGACCAAATAGACAAAAGAGAAACCATAGGAAAAAATGTTTTTTTAACTATGACAAGTTGAATTTTTACAAAATCTATATACCACACGTATACCCTCTGCTCAAAACAACCCTACTCATTTCCATCCTGCAAAGCTGCCAGGCTTACTCCTATCTCAGGGCCAGAATTTTCCCATTATACTTTGGTTTCTTTCTCAGAGTTATTTCCCAATTCTACCAAGGACTGCTAATAAAGGCAATGATATGTTTACCAAATATACGCACATCTTCAAAAGTAAGGATGCAGGCTCGGCGCCTATAGTACAGTGGTTACGGCGCCAACCACATACATAGAGGGTGGCAGGTTCGAACCTGGCCTGAGCCACCTAAAAAACAACCATGACAACTGCAACAAAAAATAGCTAGGCATTGTAGCAGGTGCCTGTGGTCCCAACTACTTGGGAAGCTGAGGCAAGAGAATCACTTGAGGCCCAGAGTTGGAGGTTGCTGTGAGCTGTGATGCCACAGCACTCTACCAAGGGTGACAAAGTGAGACTCTGTTTCATTAAAAAAAAAAAAAAAAAAAAAGATGGCAGAAAGAAAGCACCAGGTTCCTGAAGAAGAAAAGGCTCCTAGGCCAACCCTTCTTTGGATACAATGAAGTGTTAAAAACTATATCTCCAGCTATGGGTTCTTTCCTCCCTTTACCCATTTGGACCACAGTGGAAACTGAATGAGCAATTAAAAGCAGCATGAAGCTGCAGGCCTGCAGTGCCCTCAAAAAGGCAGCTGCCAGCCCTGAACTGCAGCTCGTCTGAACTGAGACGTGCCCTTATTTCGAGAGACACAATTTGGATTTTGGAGACTTACTACAAAAAAAGAATAAAATAGCTTACATCATTTTTTAATTGGATTTAAGTTAAAACAACATTTTAGATATATTGGCCTAGACAAAATATTAATTTTGCCTGTTTCTTTTGATCTTTTAAATGTGGCTATTAAAAATTTTTAATTATATACATGGCTCAGGCAAGGCACAGTGGCTCCTGCCTGTAATCTTAGCACTCTGGGAGGCCGAGGCGGGTGAACTGCTTGAGCTCAGGAGTTCAAGACCAGCCTAAGCAAAAGTAAGACTCCATCTCTACTAAAAACAAACAAACAAATTAAAAAAAAATGAGGGGGCTCACTCTGATTATATTTCTAGTAGACAGTACTGCTATAATATATATGCCAATATTAAATAGTGCTAAGTGTGAAAAATAAATCAGCTAATAGTAGGAATTTTTCAGTTTTTTCTACTGTAATTGTACCACCAACACGTTAACTTATTTAACTTCCAGCCATTATATTTGTCTGCAAAACTGAAATTTAAAAAAATCAGTAGGGGTGGGCACAAAGGAGTAGGCACAAAGGAATAGGGCGCCAGCCCCATATGCCGGAGATGGCAGGTTCAAACCCAGCCCTGGCCAAAAACTGCATAAATAAAAAATAAAAATCAGTAGGGGCAGCGCCTGTAGCTCAGTGGGTACGGTGCCAGCCACATACACCAAGGCTGGTGGGTTTGAACCTGGCCCAGGCCAGCTAAAACAACAATGATAACTGCAACGAGCACAAAAAAAAATAGCCGGGCACTGTGGTTGGCGCCTGTAGTCCCAGCTACTTGGGAGGCTGAAGCAAGAGAATCTCTTAAGCCCAAGATTTGAGGTTGCTGTGAGCTGCGACTCTACTGAGGGCAACATAGTTGAGACTCTTGTCTCAAATAGGCACCATAAGTGATAGACAAAACATTAAATCATGGGTCAGAATAACTGAGTTGTAATCCTGGTTCTGATACTAACAGTTACTTTAAAAAAATCACTTTTCTTCTCTGAGATTTAGTTTCCTGCCCCAACAATTGAGTAAAGAAGCTAAACTAAATTTAGACTGCTATAATTCCATCAAAAATACATTTATTTCTCTGTCAAGAATAGTTTTCATAAAAATGAATAAATACTCACTCTGAGTCTAACACATCCTCTGCGAGAGCCTCTCATCATCTTGTCCTTGGACTAAAAGGAAAACAAAAAATTCAATGAACATCATGAACAGACTGATAAATTGTTTTTAGAATTATCTTGGGATAAAGACAAGATTTATAGTACTATATCCATCCCTTCCACCCACTCCACTCCAGAAAAGAAATCACTATGGATAGTGATTATAAAGGTTATCAATGAAAATGATTTATAGCACATAAAATTAACCTAATCCCAGAACTTTATACTTACTTTTCATGTAACATATATTACACTATAATTTCCGTTCCTTCTCATGCCCCTTAATTCTAGCCCATTGTTTCTCATATTTACTCCAAGAATCACCTAGACCTCTAAAAATTGCTCCCAGATGATTCTGATAAAGAGAGGTAGAAGATAACACTCTGAGAAAGAAACCTTACTCCAGCTTCACTTCCTTCCAATTCCCCAAGTGGAACTGTTTAACTCTATGACATCTCATTCAATGTCCTCACTTTGACATACCCTTGACCCAGATTTTCTGCCTTGCTGTCACTTTCATTGCCTTTGCTCTGTCTGATTTAGACATGTTGGCCTAGACGAAATATTAATTTTGCCCACCCTGGGCCCCCAGAGCCTCCTGTATGTGCCACCTTGTGTTAACAATGGCTGGTTTACTGGCCTGACTTATCCACAAGACTGCACATTTCTTACAGGGTCGTTAATTGTACCTGACTCATCTTATGCTTCAGAACAGTGTTTGGTACACATTAGGTATTCAAAAGAAAACATTTAGTGATCAAACACTGCTTACCCTGTCTGTCTCCCTCACCAGACCAATCCAAGCAAAAGCTATGTAACCCACAAGAAGCATACTGACATTCCATAAATATTACTAAAATTATATCACCCTATGTAATAAAGTAAAACTTCAAATAAAGTGTTTTTTTTTTTAAGAGACAGTGTCACTATGTCGCCCTCAGCAAAGAGTGCTGTGGGATTACAGCTCACAGCAACCTCAAACTCTTGGGCTTAAAGTAATTCTCTTGCCTCAGCCTCCCAGGAAGCTGGGACTACAGGCACCCACCACAAGGCCAGGCTATTTTTTGGTTGTAGTTGTCACTGTGATTTGGCAGGCCCCAGCTTGACTCTAACCTGCCAGCTACGGTGTATGTGGCTGGTGCCCTAGCCACTGAGCTACAGGCGCTGAGCCAATCAAAGTGTATTTTTCTATACTCCACCTGTGTAAGAAAGAAACAAAACAAGCCAATATCATGTGCTTGTGCTTTAAAAACAATTGTCCCACTTGAAACTATGGACATTCTACGTCCAACATCCTGAGCCCCAAGAACCCATGTTCAGAGGTGCTAAAGAGAATAGTCCTTTCATTCTGCTTATAAATATATGAAGAAAATTCATACATTTTAGAAAAATTTTTTAATATCAAGCAGGTTCAAAAAGAGTTATTTACTAATAATAGTAACACAGGAAAGAAAACATGGTTAGCAAAAAACACTCCTTAAGCATTTATAGTCCTTAATGCTCACCTTCCCTCCAAAAGTATAAAGCCAATATTCAAAAATAATAATTAGGTTTGGAAATACCCAGTGAGGTTAGAATGCAAAGTTAACTTGAACAAGGTAAGAACCAAAATATTCATTCTTGATCTTCTTCCACCATGATACAATTTTCTTTTCTTTTATTTTTTTGAGACTGAGTCTCACTCTGTTGCTTTAGGTAGAGTGCTGTGGTGTCATAGTTCACAGCAACCTTAAACTCCTGGGCTCAAGAGATCCTCCTGCCTCAGTCTCCTGCGTAACTGGGATTACAGGTGGGATTACCTTCTGTAGGGCCGCCACAACACCCGGCTAGTTTTTCTGTTTTTAGTAGAGACAGAATTTCTACTTGCTCAGGCTGGTCTCAAACTCCTGAGCTCAAGCGATCGGCCCACCTCAGCCTCTCAAGAGTGCTAGGATTACAGGCATGAGCCACTGCAGCCCCCGGCCTCAAAACACAATTTTAAAAATAACATTATTGTAAATATAAAAAGGGTAAGACAGGCCCCAAAGTAGTACCAGTGTTAGGATTATAAATTAGAAGACACACTGGCTCAGCACCTGTACCTCAGCAGCTGGGGCACCAGCCACATGCACCAGAGCTGGTGGGTTCACATCCAGCCTGCGCCTGCCCCAAAACAATAACAACTACAACCAAAAATAGGCGGGTGTTGTGGTGGGTACCTGTAGTCCCAGCTACTTGGGAGGCTGAGGCAAGGGAATTGCTTAGGCCTAAGAGTTTGAGGTTGCTGTGAGCTGTGAGGTCACGGCACTCCACTAGAGTGACAGCTTAAGACTCTGTCTCAAAAAAAGAAAAAAGGGGGGGCCAGTGCCTGTGGCTCAGGGAGTAGGGCGCCAGGCCCATATACCAAGGGTGGCGGGTTCAAACCTGACCCCACACAAACTACAACAAAAAAATAGCCAGGCATTGTGGCGAGTGCCTGTAGTCCCAGCTACTCGGGAGGCTGAGGCAAGAGAATCACCTAAGCCCAAAAGGTGGAGGTTGCTGTGAGCTGTGACGCCACAGCACTCTGCCAAGGGCAACAAAATAACCTCTGTCTCTAAAAAAAAAAAGAAAGAAAGAAAGAAAGAAAGAAATTAGAACATACTTACAGATATAACTGAAAATAATTAAAACAAATATCAGCAGGAAATAAAAAAATCTAAAATTAGGACATTCTGGCTCAGCACCCATGGTACAGTGGTTATGACGTCAGCCACATACAACCAACACTGGCAGGTTCGAACCTGGACTGAGCCTGACAAACAACAATGACAATTACAACAACAACAAAAAAAAAAATAGCTGGGCATTGTGGCGGGCACCTGTAGTCCCAACTGCTTAGGAAGCTGAGGCAGGAGAATCACCTAAGCCCAAGAGTTTGAGCTGTGACACCATGGCACTCTACCGAGGGCAACAGAGTAAGATTCTGTCTCAAAAAAAAAATAAATAAATAAAATAAAATAAAATTAGGAGATTCTATAAAATATTGGTTTAGACGCTTGCAAAAAGTCACTTAAGGCCGGGTGGGTATGGTGGCTTACTCCTGTAATCCTAATACTCTGGGAGGCTGAGGCAGGTGAATTTCTTCAGCTCAGGAGTTTGACATCAGCCTGAGCAAAAGCAAGACCCTGTCTCTACTAAAAATAGAAAAAAAAACTAGCCAGGCTTTGTGGTGAACAACTGTAGTCCCAGCTACTCAGGAAGTTGAGACCAGAGGATCACTTGAGCCCAAGAGTTTGAAATTGCTGTGAGCTGTGATGATGCCAAGGCACGCAACCCAGGGTGACTGAGTGAGACTCTGTCTAAACTAAAAAAGAAAAAGAAAAAAACAGTCATCAGCTACTTGGAGGCTGAGGCAAGAGGTCACTTGAGCCCAGGCATTTCAGATTGCTATGAGCAATGATGACACTATCTGGGGCAAGAGAGTGAGACTCTGTCTCCAAAAAAAAAAAAAAAAAGATTCATATTTTAACAAGTATAGCACAGAGCAAAAATGAGTGTTATGGGAATACAGGCACAAAGGGCTGTGAACTCCAGGGAATCAACACTGAAGAGACCAGGTTTCGTGGGTCAATCTGGCACTTTAAGAAAAGAGTAAGTAAGAAAGAATCCAATAAGGAGAGAGGGAAGGGACAGGAGTCATTCCAAGCCAAATAAACAACATCAGCAAAGGCACAGATGCAAGAAACTCTACTTCCCAGTCTCCCACTTTTGCAGGAGAGTAGTCTTATAGTTGAAGACACAGGCAAAGAGGGGAATTTAGAGACAAGGCTGAAAAGATCAGCCTTGGGGACTGCCTACAGGGACTAGATCTTGACTGATCTGAAAATAAATACAGCACAGTAAGGCAATTCAACTTTATTCAATAGTTAATGGAGGGCTACTGAAGGTTTACAAAGGGGGGAAACACTGTTATTATGGGGATTTGGTGGGAAAAGGATGATACCAACATTAAAAACACCAGTAGGAGCAGCAGTGGCCTCTCACTCCTAGATGCCCTATATAGGACAATGCACTTTAGCTTTCTATACAATCAACTTCACAAGACCTTGCATGGTAAGAATTATTCGCATGCTATAAATGAAAGTGACAGTAGGAAGATCAAGTAATTCACCCAGGGTTGCCACAAAGAATATGCAGAGTTTCACAATGTAGAATAGTTCCCCTGCAAAGCATTCTCCCAGACCAGCGGTTCTCAACCTGTGGGTTGCGACCCACAGGAACTGTATTAAAGGGTTGCAGCATTAGGAAGGTTGAGAACCACTGTCCCAGACTTTGTCTGTGCTAATGGCCTTCTGCTTCATTCTCTCCCCTCTTAGCAATACTGTGAGGCTAAAGGGAAGCTGGTGTGACTATGTCCCCCAGACACAGTTGAGTGTTAAAGAGCTGGTTACCTGGCACAACTGGCCAGGACCCACTATCCCACAAGGCAGGACAGAGCTCTTTCCCAGGAGTTCTTCAACTGGGGCTAAGAGAAGAGTGCCTTCCTATCTGCTCCTGAAGTTGTGAGGTACAGATGCCACTGGTCAGGTGCCTTTTACATGAAGAAAGCAATAATAAAGCCTACACAGTAAGAGCAGCAGAGAGGTGAGGAGGAAAGTCCCAGCTACTAGTAATCTTCAGCTACATTCTGGTCTGAAGCGAATCTGCCTAAGCCAATGCTGTTCCCCAAATATTAGGTTTCTTTTGATGAATCCTAACAGCTTCTGGTGATGAGAGATGTAACCCCATCCTAGTAATCTTCCTACCAGGTGTTAACCAATGTTCTGAAACCAGCTAAGGAATTTATCTTTTAGCCAATCAGCATAAACACCTATGCAACCTACAGCATGAGTAATGTCCCTCTCTCGGCCTCCAGCTGTAAGCATCTCAAGAACAATGATGGCTGCAACCAAAAAATGGCCAGGCGTTGTGGCGGGCGCCTGTAGTCCCAGCTACTTGGGAGGCTGAGGCAGGAGACTCGCTTGAGCCCAGGAGTTGGAGGTTGCTGTGAGTGTGATACCATGGCACTCTACCCAGGGGGATAGCTTGAGGCTCCGTCTCAAAAAAAAAAGAAAAGATCACTCTGGAGGCCAAGGCAGGTGGATTGCTTGAGTTCATGGGTTCAAGACCAGCCTGAGCAAGATCAAGACTCCCGTCTCTAAAAGATAGCCAGGCGTTGTAGGGGGCACCTGTAATCCCAGCTACTTGGGAGGCTGAGGCAAGAGAATCGCTTAAGCCCATGAGTTTGAGGTTGCTGTGAACTGTGATGCCATAGCACTCTACCAGGGTCAAGACATAGTGAGGCTCTGCCTCAAAAAATAAATAAATAAATAAATAAAAAATGAAAATAGCCAGGTGCTGTGGGGGGCACCGGTAGTCCCAGCTACTTGGAAGACTGAGGCAAGAGAATTGCTTACGCCCCAGAGTTTGAGGTTGCTGTGAGCTATGACGCCACAGCATTCTACCAAGAACGACATAATAAGACTCTGTCTGCAAGGGTAGAGAGTCCTACCTATTACAGCAAGTCATGCAATCAAAAATTATTTCCAAGAGTCTTTATGTTAATCATCTAATCCCAAAGTACTGATCTGATTACAATTTGCATTAATGTTTTCAAAGTAAAGTACCACAAATACAATATAATGCTATTGTAAATGCCTACATTAAAAACAAAGATCTCAATTTATTTTGGCAGCACATATACCAAAACAGGAATGACAGAGAAGACTAGTATGGCCTCTGTGAAAGGATGTGTGACCTACAATCAAATCTTATGCACCCTCAGGTCAGTGAATGGACCCCCTCTTAGCCAAGGGAACCTGAGAAATACTGGAAAGCTGAGCTGCTGGCCCTGAGAAGGGAGGTCAGACATGCCTGTCAGGCCACCCTTCCTGCTAGAGAGATCCTGTGTCACTCATTAACAAGCCTAAGGCATAGGAGACAAAGCTTAAACCACACCTGCAGGTCATGAATTTACTTAGCAGATGGCTTGAGTCTGGATGTGTGTTCACTTTAGGTCTAGGGCTTGTTTCTGATTAACAAATTCCTATAACTTAAAACATTTCAAGCCTTTAGATAAAACTTCAATCTATCTAAATTACAAAGCAAAGAATCTTAAATCCACCTACAAGCTGTAATGCCCCATTTCAAGATGTCTTGCCTTTTAAAGCCAAACCAATGTACATCATCCATGCATTGAATCATGATTTTACATGTAATTCCTGACTCCCTGAAATGCATAAAACCAAACTGTAACCCAATCACACAAAGACCACTTGCTCAAGGCTTCATAGGCATGGCTCTCTGGGCTACGGTTGCAAATATTTGGCTCAGAATAAACCTCTTTAAATTGTTTTACAGAATTTCAGTTCTTTTCTATTGACACATGACATAAAATCCGTGAAGCATTCCATATTTTAAGAAATAAAGTAGGGCAGCACCTATGACTCAGTGAGTAGAGGGCCGGCCTCATATGCCAAGGGTGGCGGGTTCAGACGTGGCCCTGGCCAAACTAAAACAAAAAAATACCCGGGCGTTGTGACAGGCACCTGTGGTCCCAGCTCCTCAGGAAGCTGAGGCAGGAGAATCACCTAAACCCAGGTGTTGGAGGTTGCTGTGAGCTGTGTGATGCCACAGCACTCTACCCAGGGCAATAAAGTGAGACTCTGTCTCTACAAAAAAAAAAAAAAAGAAAATCTCAAATTATCAACCTAATCTTCTACTTTAAGAAACTACACAAAGTATAATGACACTAAAGTATTAACTAAAAAGGAGAGAAAGGCTCGGCACCTGTGGCTCAAGAGGCTAGGGCGCCAGCCACATATATCACAGGTGGCAGGTTCAAGCCCAGCCTGGGCCCACCAAACAGCAATGACAACTACAGCCAAAAAATAGCTGGGCGTTATGGTGGGCACCTGTAGTCCCATATGCTCAGGAGGCTGAAGCAGGAAAATCATTTAAGCCCAAAGATTTGAGGTTGCTGTGAGCTGTGATGCCACAGCTCTCTGAGGGCGATGTAGTGAGATTCTGTCTCAAAAAAAAAAAAAAGACAGAAAAAGAAATGATGCAAAGTACAGCAACTAAAGCTAAAACAAGCAGAACAAAGGAAAAAGATTAGAAATGAAATGAAAGCATAAAACAGAAAAATAGAGAAAAATCAATGAACAAAAAAGTTTGTCCTTGTAAAAAGATCAACAATTTGACAAACCATTAGATAGACTAACCAAGAAAAAGGGGAGGAGGACTCAAAGTACTAAAATCAGGAATGAAAAGGGAGACAGTATTACAATCTTACAGAAATAAAAAGATTCTAGAGCTTGAGTTCCGGAGTTCAAGACTTAGATAACCTACAAGATAGGAACAAAATCTGAATAGACCAATGACAAGCAAAAAATATTGAGTTAGTAATGAAAAAATTCACAAAGGAAAGTGCAGGTCCAGATGGTGAATTCTATCAAATGTTTAACACACTGACTGCCATACACAAGAAAGAAAATTTTTGCTGGGCATGGTAACTCGCGCCTATAATCCTAGCACCCAGGGAGGCCAATGCGGGTGGATTACTTGCACTCAGAAGTTCAAGACCAGCCTGAGCCAGGGTGAGACTCCGTCTCTACCAAAAATAGAAAAACCAGCTCCTGCACCCGTAGCAGAGTGGTTACGGCGCCAGCCACAGGCTAGTGGGTTCAAACCCAGCCCAGGCCTGCTAAAAACAATGACAACTGCAACAAAAAAATAGCTGAGCGTTATGGCATTGTGGCAACACCACCTCAATCAACTCTGCCAAGATCATCAGGCATTAGGTTCCCATAAGAGGCATGCAAACCTAGATCCCTCACATAAACAACCTACAGCAGGGTTCACACTCCTATGGGAACCTAATGCTACCACTTAGCTGATAGGTGGCAGAGCTCAGGTTATGATGGGGATGGGGGTGGCCGTGAATACAGATGAAGCTTCGCTTGCTCACTCACCTGCTGTCCAGCCTGGTTCCTAACAGGTCACAGACTGGTACCAGTCCACGGCCCAGGGGTTGGGAACCACAATCTTAAAAGATACAGAAAAGGCACTTGGGGAAAAATAAAATCTAGCACCTTTTCATAATAAAAACACTCAACAAACTAGGAATAGAAGGGAACTTCTTCAACCTGATAAAGAGCATCTATAAAAATCCTACAAGTAACCTCATACCTTATGATGAAAGTATAAAAGCTTTACACTTAAGGCCAAGCAGAGTGACTTACACCAGTAATCCTAGCATTCTTTTTTTTTTTTTTTTTTTTTTTGAGACAGAGCCTCAAGCTGTCACCCTGGGTAGAGTGCAGTAGCATCACAGCTCACAGTAACCTCCAACTCCTGGGCTCAAGCGATTCTCCTGCTTCCACCTCCCAAGTAGCTGGGACCACAGGCACCTGCCACAATGCTCAGCCATTTCTGGGTTGCAGCCATGATTGTTTGGTGGGCCTAGGCTGGATTTGAATCCACCAGCTCAGGTGTATGTGGCTGGCACCTTAGCCACTTGAGCCACAGGTGCCGAGCCAATCCTAGCATTCTGGGAGTGTCAAGGTAGGAGGATTGCTTGAGCTCCAGAGTTCAAGACCAGCCCGAGCAAGAGTAAGATCCTATCTCTACTAAAAAAAGAAAAAAAGAAAAAAGCTGGGCACCTATAGTCTAGTCCCAGCTACTTAGGAGGCTGAGGCAGGAAGATCACTTGAAATCAGGAGTTCAAGGTTGCTGTGAAATAGGCACAGAATAAGACTCTGTCCCCCCCCCAAAATAAAATGTAAAATAAAATAAAAGCATTTTGTTTGGGGCAGTGGGAAGGGCGCCAGTCCCATATACTGAGGGTGGTAGGTTTGAACCCACCCCAGCCAGCTAAAATAGCAGTGGCAACTGCAACAAAAGAAACCCAGGTATTGTGGTGGGCCCCTGTAGTCCCAGCAACTCGGGAGGCTGAGGCAAGAGACTCACTTAAGTCCAGAAGTTGGCGGTTGCTGTAAGCTGTGACATCACAGCACTCTATCAGGAGTGACAGAGTGAGACTCTGTCTCAAAAAAAAGAAAAGGTTTGCTTAAGAGCAGGAACAAGACAAGGATGTTCCCTCTCTTTTTTTTTTTTTTTTTGAGATAGTCTTGCTTTGTCACCCTCAGTAGAATGCCATGGCATCACAGCAACCTCAAACTCTTGGGCTCAAATGATTCTCTTGCCTCAGCCTCCTAAGTAGGTGGGATCACAAGTGCCTGCCACAATGCCCTGCTATTTTTAGAGATGGGGTCTCATTCTCCCTCAGGCTGGTCTCCACCTCCTGAGTTTAAGCAATCCACCTGTCTTGGCCTCCCAGAGTGCTAGGATTACAGGCATGAGCCACCAAGCCCGGCAGGATATTCTGTTTTGCCATTCCTACTCAACACTGTACTGGAGGTACTAGCCAGGGAAATAAGCAAGAAAAAGAAATAAAAGGCATCCAGATTAGAAAGGAAGAACTACAACTATCTCTACTTTCAGATGAGATATAAAAAATCTTACATACAAAATATCCTATGAATATACACACAAACTATTAGAATGAACAAGTTCATGAAAATTTTAAAATACAAGTTCAATATCTAAAAACAAATTGTACTACTACACTCTTGGAACAATCTTTAAATGAAATTAAGAAAACAATTCCATGGTGACGCCTGTGGCTCAGTGGGTAGGGCACCAGCCCCATATACAGAGGGTGGCAGGTTCAAACCTGGCCCTGACCAACAAAATAATAGCCAGGCATTGTGGGGGGCACCTGTAGTCCCAGCTACTTGGGAAGTTGAGGCAAGAGAATCACCTAAGCCTAGGAGTTAGAGGTTGCTGTGAGCTGTGATGCTACAGCACTCTAACGAGGGTGATAAAGTGAAACTGTTTCAAAAAAAAAAAAGAAAACAATTCCATTTATAATATAGTACTCTAATGAGGGTGATAAAGTGAAACTGTCTCAAAAAAAAAAAAGGAAAGAAAACAATTCCATTTATAATATAGCATCAAAAAATAAAATACTTAGGTTGGGCACCCACCAGCCACATGCTCTAGGGCTGGTGAGTTTGAACCCGGCCTGGGCCTGCTAAACAAACAAACAAAAAAAAAAAAAATAGCTGGGGCAGCACCTGTGGCTCAGTGAGTAGGGCCCCGGACCTATATACTGAGGGTAGCAGATTTGAACCTAGCCCTGGCCAAACTGCAACAACAACAACAAAAAAAAAAAAATAGCCAGGCATTGTGGCAGGCGCCTGTAGTCCCAGCTACTTGGGAAGCAAGAGAATCACTTGAGCCCATGAATTTGAAGTTGCTGTGAGCTGTAACGCCACAGCACTCTACTGAGGGTAGCAAAGTAAGACTCTGTCTCAATTAAAAAAATAAATAAAATGAAATACTCAGTAATAAACTTAATAAAAGACTTGCGCATTGAAAACTACAAAGCAGCCTTTTAACTCATTGTACTCCTGAAAGCAAGATGGATCACCAGCTGGAGCCACTGAAAAAAAATTCAGCCAGGGCTCTTGTCGAATCTGCTCAAATCAGCATGGTCTAATCTAGAAATACAAACTCAATATGTGCTACCAATATTTCCCTCAGCAGGCAAAGGACGCTGGTTTCATTAAGTTGGACTAAATGACATTCTTTGAATGGATTATTCAAGGCACCCACTTAGTGAAAGAAACCGTTCTATCTCTTTGCATATAAAATAATATTTTTTCATGCCTGTAATCCCAGCGCCTGTGAGGCTGAGGTGGGTGGATTGCGTGAGCTCATGAGTTTGAGACCAACCCGAGCAAGAGTGAGACCCTGTCTCTCAAAAAATAGCTGGGCGTGGTGGCACCTGTGGCTCAGTGAGTGGGGTGCAGGCCCCATATACCAAGGGTGGCGGGTTCAAACCCGGCCTGGCCAAACTGCAACAAAAAGTAGCCGGGCGTTATGGCGGGTGCCTGTAGTCCCAGCTACTTGGGAGGCTGAGGCAAGAGAACTGCCTAAGCCCAAAAGCTTGGAGGTTGCTGTGAGCTGTGACACCACAGCACTCTACCCAGGGCAATAAAGTGAGACTCTGTCTCTAAAAAAAAAAAAATAGCTGGGTGCTGTGGCAGACGCCTGTAGTCCCAGCTACCTAGGAGGCTGAGTAATGAAAATTGCTTGAACCCAAGAGTTTGAGGTTGCTGTGAGCTAAGATGCCATGACACTCTACCAACAGTGAACAAGTGACATTCTGTCTCAAAAAATAAAATAAAAATTTTTTAAACTTAAAAAAAACTACAAAACAACATTGAAGGCAATGTAAAGAAGACCTAGAAAATGGAATCACATCTCACGTCCATGCAACAGAAGACTAAATACTGTCAAAATGGCAATATTCTGCAAATTGATTCACAGATTCAATATAATTCCTAACTAAATCTCAGATGCGTTTTTTCTGTGTGTGCAGAAATTGGTAAGCTGATCCTAACATTCAGTGGAAATCAAGGGACCCAGAATAGCCAAAATAGCCTTCAAAAAAAGAACAATGTGGGAGGACTCACAGTTCTCAATTCTAAAACTTAATACAAAACTACAGTAATAAAAACAGTGTGGGCCAGACGTGGAAGCTCACACCTAATCCCAGCTATTCAGGAGGTTGAGGTAAAAGGATGGCTTGAGTCCTGGAGTCCAAGGTGCAGTGAGCTGCAGTCCACTATACTCCAGCATAGGCAATACAGCAAAACCCTATCTCTTACCAAAAAAAGAAAGTATGGTACTGACGTTAGAATATATGCGAAGGTCAATAAAATAAAATTGGAAGTCCAGAAATAAAATAAGTCCATATGTTTATGGTCAATTGATTCTTTTTTTTTTTTTTTGGAGACAGGGTCTTACTGTGTCACCCTTGGAAGAGTGCTATGGCATCACAGCTCACAGCATCCTCAAACTCTTGGGCCTAAGCAATTCTCTTGCCTCAGCCTCCAGGAGCTGGGACTACAGGCACCTGCCACAATGCCTGGCTATTTTTTTGTTATTGTTGTCTAGCAGGCCCTGGCCAGGTTCCAACTCACCAGCCCCAGTGCATGTGGCCGGTGCCCTAACCACTGAGATACAGCGCAGAGCCTGAATTGATTTTTTGGTAAGACTGTCAAGACCATCCAACAAGGAAAGAACAGTATTTCCAACAAATGATGCTAAAACAAATGGACACAGTCATATGCAAAAGAATGAAGTTGTAGACCTATACTACACCATATAAAAAAGTTAATGCTAAATGAATCCAAGACCTAAATTATATAGAAGCTAAAACTATCAAACTCTTAGAGAAAAGAAAGGTATAAATCTTCATGACCTTGGATTAGGCAATGGTTCATTAGACA
Organism: Galago senegalensis; assembly: GCA_963575145.1. Classification (NCBI taxonomy): domain Eukaryota; kingdom Metazoa; phylum Chordata; class Mammalia; order Primates; family Galagidae; genus Galago; species Galago senegalensis. Next base: position 15,163 of record CAUYTI010082363.1, read on the forward strand.
AAACACCAAAAGTGCAAACAACAAAAGAAAATTAGTAAGTTGGACATCATCAAAATTAAAAACATTTGTGTACCAAAGAACACTATCAAAACAATGAAAAAAATCACAAAAGGGGATAAAATATTTGCAACTCATATAGCTATCTATAAATAACTCATAATTCAACAATTTAAAAAAAATTTTAAATGGGCAAAGGGTTCAAATAGCTATTTCACCAAAAAAAAAAAAAAAAAAAAACCAAATTAACACTGCTCAGGGCCCACAGCACAGTGATTAAGGCACAGACCACATATACCAGGGCTGGCAGGTTCCAACCCAGCCTGGGCCAGCTAAACAACAATGACAATTGCAACAAGAAAGAAAATAGCCGGGCATTGTGGCAAGCGCCTGTAGTCCCAGCTACTTGGGAAGCTGAGGCAAGAGAATCACTTAAGCCAAAGAGTTTGAGGTTGCTGTGAACTGTGATGCCACCGGACTCTACTAAGGGTGATATAGTAAGACTTTGTCTCAAAAAAAAAAAAGAAACAAATTAACAAAATAATTTCAGCTGATGAAAAGTATTAAGAACAAAATAAAGCAGAGATTATCATAGTCCACTTTGGGCTACTATAACAGAATACCTGAGACTGGGTAAATTATAACAAACAGAAATTTATTTTCTTACAGTTCTAAAGGTTGGGAAGTCCAAGATCAAGGCACCAGCCTCTGCTGAGGGCCTTCTTGCTGCATCATCACAAGGCAGAAGGGCAAAGAGTGCAAGAGAGACAGCCCTTATTGTAACAGCATTAACCATGCATGAGGACAGTGCCCACATGACCTAAACACCTCCCCTAGCCCCACTCCCCAACACTGTTGCATTGGGGATTAAGTTTTCAACACATGAATTCTGGGGGACACATTCCAACCACAGCACAGATGATTAGAAAATTATTGCTTAGGGAAGGAGTTGTACTTTAACTTAGGTGGTCTGAAAAAACACTGACGAGTTGATACTGAGCTGAGATCTAAACCAGAAGATAAGCCGTGTAAACAAGCTAAGGGGAAAGTTCCAGACAGAGGGAATAGCAGAAAATAATTCATTCGTAGACTTGCTCTCCAATTCTCAGCAAAGGCTAGTTCACGTTTTCTGCACGCTCCCATCACACCACACGTACTCCCTCAGCACATCCCCACTTGGCTTTCTCACAGGCATTTCCATGTGATCCTGCCTGTCCTTCCATCCAAACTTCCCTCATTTCTGACTTTTACAAATCTCTCACATCTTTCCTAACCCAATCTCTACTATCAACCAACCTACTCCAAATCTCTAATCCATTCCCTATGTTGTATCATTCATCATCTTCCTCCTCCTCAGAGATGGGGTCTTGCCCTGCTGCCCAGGGTAGGGTGCAGTGACACAATCATGGTTCTCACTGCAGCCTCAGACTCCTGGGCTCAACTGATGCTTCTATCTCAGCCTCCAAGTAGCTGGGATCAAAACTCTTGCTCTCTCACCATGTGATGCCCTCAACTATATCTTCAAGCAGCAAGAAGGCCCTCACCAGGAGCTGAATAGGTGCTAGTGCCATGCTCTTCCAGCCTCCAGAAGAATGAACCAAAATAAACTTCTTTCTCTTACAAATTACCCGCCTATGGTATACTATTATGGCAACAAAAAGCAGAGTGCCCACACACACACACACACACACACACACACACACACACACCTGTAATCCTAGCACTCTGGAAGGCCAAGGCAGGTAGAATGCTTGAGCTCAGAAGTTCGAGACCAGCTTGAGCATGAGCAAGACCCCCATCTCTACTAAAAATAGAAAAACTAGATAGGCATTGTGGCAGATGCCTGTAGTCTGCTCAGCTACTTGGGAGTTTGAGGTTGCTGTGAGCTATGATACTACAGCATTCTGCTGAGGGTGACAAAGTGAGACTGTCTTAAAAAAAAAACAGATGGGGGGGGGTGGATAAAAATGCAAGGATTTTAAAAAGCCCTAGAGCCATAGCAATCTTTCCACATACCACAAGGAGTAGCTCTTTTGTTTTCCTCTGATCTGAAAGGATAATAAAAAAAATTCTCTTCCCAGGCGCCAGCCACATGCAGAGGCTGGTGGGTTTGAACCCGTCTGTGCCTGCCAAACAACAATAACTACTACAAGCAAAAAATAGCCAGGCGTTGTGGCAGGCACCTGTAGTCCCAGTTACTTGGGGGGCTGAGGCAAAAAAATCACTTAAGCCCAAGAGTTTGAGGTTGCTGTGAGCTGTGACAGTACAGCACTCTACCGAGGGTGACATAATAAGATGCTGTCTCAAAAAAAAGAAAAAAAAGGTTCTCTTCCCAAAGAAGTTGAAAAAGTTATAGGTAGGCTAAGCCCCCAGGGTCCCAAGAAAAAGGATACTGTTGTCTCCCTAGGTATTTGCTTGTAAAAAGAAATGGAGCTCCAGCCAGGCACCCTGGCTCATGCCTATATTGCCACCACTTAGGAAGCCAAGGTGGGTGGACTACTTGAGCTCACAGGTTCATGACCAGCCTATCTAAAAATAGACCTAAGCCCAGGAGTTTGAGGTTGCTGCGAGCTGTGACACCACAGCACTCTACCAAGTGTGACAAAGTGAGACTCTGTCTCAAAAAAAAAAAAAAGAAAGAAAGAAAAGAAAGAAATGGAGCTCCAGAACTTGACCTTCTGGGGAGATTTTATTTAGGATGTAGGCTTATTACCTCCCCTTCAGAAGAAAAGAAAAATCATTTTTCCTCATTCCTCCTGTAGGACAGCTGACAGGGCTCCTACAGTTCTGCCCTAGGAATAAGGACCAGGGCAAAGGTGAACCAACACATTATTATTATGAAACCTGTCTCTGGTTCAGAATACCTTGTGTGCATTCAGTATAAAATTAATAAAGATGAAAATTAAAAGAGTGCCACATACTTAAACTATAATTAGACTATTCTGAAATTGCTTATTTAATGTTCTTCACCCCTGTTAGCCTACAAATTCTAGGAGAATAATGACCTAGTATACAGTGGAGACTCAAGAAATATTTGCTGAACAACAGGAAGGATACACATAAATGCAGAAAGCCATTTAAAAGCACATTAATATAGCCTATAACCTTATATACTGCCTCAACAGACAGTAATCTGGTATATCTCCTATTATTACTTTGATCGTGTTGGTCAGAAAACTAAAACAGAGCTCTTAAATTACCTGCCCAAGGACAAACTCAATTTCACAGCTTTTGGCCTGTTAGTAAGTCTGTTAAGCTTTTCTCCAAGGAAAAGAACCTTTATCCTTTATCAACCATCTTCATACCTACCTGACATTTATCTTTTTTAAAAAGTCAGTACTTTTCCCCCTCAAAGAAACTTCTAAGGAAGGCTGAATCCAAACATTCTAACTAATACCACATAAGGCAGCCAACACCTTAGGTTATCTAGATTTTCTTCAGTACTCTGCCAGTGTGACAATCATTTAATTTTGTCAACCTAAATAGATATTTACTTTGGCATTGACCACTGCTCCCAAGAAGCCAAGGAACAGATCCTAACCCCCAACAGTTATGCTATCAGTTTGGATATACAATCAACACATGTGTAAGCCCCTGCCGAGATGTAACCAAGGATGGGGTTAAGCAACCAAGAGCAGCTTTTTGTTGACTGTAGAATAAAGGATCTTGTAGAGAAAATTAGTAAATTAATAAAATGAGGAAAAAAATTTCGTGGCCAGGCTCGATGGCTCACATCTATAATCTTAGCACTCAGGAGGCCGAGGCAAGTGGATTGCTCAAGCTCAGGAGACAAGAGCGAGACCCTGTCTTTATTAAACATAGAAAAACTAGCCAGGCTTCTTGGCAGGCACCAGTAGTTCCAGCTACTTGGGAGGCTGAGGCAAGAGAATTGCTCAGGTCCAGGAATTTGAGGTTGCTGTAAGCAATGATGTCACAGCACTCTACCCAAGGCGACAGAGTGAGACTCCCATTTCCAATTATAATAAAGTTAAGAAGTTTGTTCTTAACTTCTTAATATATAAGAAGTTTGTTAAAAAAACAGAATCTACTTTGCCAAAATTAGTTTCATAAACTTTTCTAGAAAATATTTTTTTCAGGCTTACTTAATGTGAGAGGCACAAGTATATCTCAGGCTATATACTCCAATGAACTGAATGTTTATGGCCAGAATTCTCATGGTGAAATCCTAACCCCCAAGGTTGAAGACATTAGGAGATGGGCCTTTGGGAGGTAATTAGTTTGTGAGGGTGGAGCCCTCAAGAATGGACTAAATGCTCTTGTTAAGAAGACCCCAGAAAAAACATTCTCTCTTTACCCTGTGAGGAGATAGCAAGAGGGCAAAAAAAGTAACAGAGACCAAGACTGAGACCAAATCTGCCGACAACTTGATCTTGGCTCTCTCAGCTTCCAGAACTGTGAGAAATAAATTTCTGTCGTTTGCAAGTAACCCAGTTTGTGGTATTTTATAGTAGCCCAAATGGACTGAGACACACCTCCTCTTTCACACCAAGCCCATCAACTATTATCCCACACACATTCCCAAATGACCAGTTTAGGGAAAAGAGCTAAAAAGCCCAGTGACTTAACAAAAAGTACAAATTGTGGCCAGGCGTGGTGGCCCAAGCCTGTAATCCTAGCACTCTGGGAGGCCAAAGCAGGTAGACTACCTGAGCTCATGGGTTCAAGACCAGCCTGAGCAACAGCAAGACCCTGCCTTTAAAAACAGCCAGGCATTGTGGCAGGCACCTGTAGTCCCAGCTACTCGGGAGGCTGAGGCAAGAGAATCACTTGAGCCCAGGAACCTGAGGTTGCTTTAAGCTATGACACCACAGCATCTACCAAGGGTGACAAAGTGAAACTTTCTCTCAAAAAAAAAAAAAAAAAAGTACAAATTAAGTACTGTCTACATGCTAATTAAAAGTAAACAGGCTTTATCCTAGACAAATATCACAGTGTTTAATTATAATCTCTGCAGTTCATCAGAAAATTATCAATGAAGGACCCATTAAATAACAATTAAATAGAAAATAATATAATTTCAATGTTGAGCTGCTTTAATAAAATGCCTTGTGCAAGGGCCAATAATCACTGAAAGATGCTACTAAATTTTATTTTTAAATAAACCTTCTGGTCTATCACCCTGCAGGAAGAAGGGGGAGAAATTTTTCTTTTCATCTGCAAATTACAAAATCATGCAAAAATTGTCATGGAGCACAGCATTTGAAATTGGCTGTAAAAACGTGTGTTTAAAAACTAGTTTAGCCCTAGCCCAGAGGCTCACACCTGTAATACTAGCACTCAGGGAGGCCCAGGTATAAGGATCCCTAGCACTCGGGATTAAGTTAGAGACCAGCCTGAGCAAGAGCAAGACCAGGTCTCCATGAAAAATAGAGAAAATTACCCAAGCAAAGTGGCCCATGTGCCTATATTCCCAGCTACTTGGAGGCGGAGGCAGAAGAGCATCACTTAAGCCTACGAGTCTGAGGTTACACTGAGCTATGATGATGCTAGCCAGTGGGAGAGAACAAAACACTGTCCACACCAAGAAAAAAAAATTAAAAACCTAATTAAAAAAAAAAAATCCCAGGCAGTGCCTGTGGCTCATTGGGTAGGCCACCAGCCCCATATACTGAGGGTGGCTGGTTTGAACCCAGCCCCAGCCAAACTGCAACCAAAAAATAGCCGGGCATTGTGGCAGGCGCCTGTAGTCCCAGCTACTCAGGAGGCTGAGGCAAGAGAATCGCCTAAGCCCAGGAGTTGGAGGTTGCTGTGAGCTGTGATGCCCTGGCACTCTACCAAGAGGGACATAATGAGATTCTGTCTCCAAAAAAAAAAAATCCCAAATCAGAGCATTGTGATGACAACAACGAGGTGACCTGCATTCTGTGCAGAACAGCTCATAATAACCTCAACTCCTAGTCATCTGCCTGTTCTGTCCTTTTCTTAAATCCTCATGAAAAAATAATTGTAAGAACACAGTAACAGCTACTTAGTCAGATGAATTTCAACCTCAAAGCTATTAATATATAACTGCTTTTCACAAAGGGGGTTAACACAGTCTAGTACATAAAGCCTCTTAATTGTTATACTCTGGATGTTGTATTAGTTCAGCTGAACTTTAGTGTACCACGTTAAAAAAAAACTTCAGATGCTGGTCACAGTGACTCATACCTGTAATCCTAGCACTCTGGGAGGCCGAGGGAGGTGGACTGCCTGAGCTGGGGACTTTGAGATCAGCCTAAACAAGAGCAAGACTTGGACTCTTCTAAAAATAGAAAAATTAGCCTGGCATTGTGGCAGATGCCTATAGTCCAGCCTCCCAGCTACGTGGGAGGCTGAGACAAGAGGGTCGCCTGGAGCCCAGGAGTTTGAGGTTGCTGTGAGCTAGGATACTACACACTCTACCAAGGGTGACAAAGTGAGACTCTGTCTCAAAAAAAAAAATCTTCAGATGGAATGGTTATGTAAGTTTCAAAGTAAGTCAAACTAAGAACTCAAAATAATCACTATTTAGGATTCTGAGGCTATCTAGATACATTCACATGAAATCCTTCCTTTAAATGCACAAAATCATTTCAACTTAATGAAACAACATGGGCTACAGAGTAAAAAAGAGATGGCTTTGAGTTCCAGATCTGTCAACTTGCTAGCATGTGACCTTGGTCGTATCACTTCAGATCTCTGACTTCAGCTTCCTCATTCATAAAATACAGGTAAGTCACTTAACACAAGGGTCATGCTCTTTCCTTGCTTCTACCTTAAATACAGCCAACAGAAATTTTCTTTAAATCTGCACTAATCCTGTTCTCACCAGCCATACTTTCTTTCAGGTACATCTCCTGTCATCAACTCTGCCTCCTCTACACACACTGCACACACACAGAGACAAAACACAACACTACTCTGCTCTAGTGATAATACACAGACAGCTCCAGCAAAAACAAACCAGCACATATAGAGTAGAACAAACAAAAATATATACAGTAGGGCTTGGCACCTGTGGCTTAAGTGGCTAAGGCTCCAGCCACGTATACCTGAGCTGGTGGGTTCAAATCCAGCCCAGGCCCACCAAACAACAATGACAGCTGCAACCAAAAAATAGCTGGGCATTGTGGCGGGTGCCTGTGGTCCCAGCTACTTGGGAGGCTGAGGCAGGAGAATCACTTGAGCCCAGGAGTTGGAAGGTGCTGTGAGCTGTGATGCCACAGCACTCTACCAAGGGTGACAGCTTGAGGCTCTGTCTCAGGGGAAAAAAAATGTATATATATATATATACACACACACACACACACAGTAGAACTACTATAACTTGACCACCCAAGGGAGGGTAACAAACTGGTCAACATAAGGAACTAGGCCTACATGTGGCGATTGTATCTGAATTATAACTACTTAATTATCTCCAACAGGACTACAAACTTTTAGAAGATTAGTCCAGTATATCCTACCATATAATATTAAGTACTAAAAATATCTTAAGTTAACAAATTAACTCACAAAATCTAACTGGTAAATAATGCCATCAATGAAAATCTACTTAATTGGAAATACAAATATGGATTTACTCTGCTTCACAAAGCAAATGTGTCTGGAAAAGTTTTGTACAAGCATTTAAAACTCACTAAGGAAGATTGGTTTGCCATTTAAACTAATTTTACAATCCTTTTATAAAGCAAAGGATGCCTTGCCAAATCTACTATATAAAGACACTTAAATTTTCATTTGAATGTTCATTTTACTTTGCTTAAAATAAACTTTTATTAAAGATCAAGCAAGAGTTTCATCTGAATTGCTCCAAATCTCACACAGCTAAAAGTGAGGTCTCCTGAACTTACAAACATAGCATTTCATCTTACCTTTTTGAAGGCACCTGTTACTCTTATCTTGTTTAATTATGTATGTGAATGCCCCATCACCTCACCCAGAGGGCAGGGTTTCTCACTCATCCTTGTGCCCCCCCACCTACCCTATCTTCTACCCCTGACACATGGAGCTTTGCAAAGATAAACATTTAATAAGTTGACACAAATGTGGACAAATACCAACATGGTCCCCTCCTTTCACATAAGCATAAACACTATTTTAGCATGGAGAGACATATTAATTCATTCCCAAGAGCATATGAGGTTGCACTCCTAGGCAGTATTGTACCTTGCACCGTGTATTCCTGGAACACAGGAAGGCAACCTGTCAAGCAAACTAACCTATATAGATAGAAATCATGAATGCGCTATATTTTGATTGAGATGTTGGTACAAAAGTTATAAACAAATGTCAAGACTTATTTAACTATACACTTAAAATCTTTGCATTTGGCTTGGCGCCTGTGGCTCAAGTGGCTAAGGTGCCAGCCATATATACCTAAGGTGGCAGGTTCGAATCCAGCCCAGGCCCACCAAAACAACAATGATGGCTGCAATCAAAAAATAGCCCGGCGTTGTGGTGGGCACCTGTGGTCCCCGCTACTTGGGAGGCTGAGGCAGGAGACTCGCTTGAGCCCAGGAGTTGGAGGTTGCTGTGAGCTGTGATGCCACAGCACTCTACCCAGAGGGACAGCTTGAGGCTGTCTCAAAAAAAAAAAAAGATCTTTGAATTTCACAGGATGAAATTATACCTCAATAAAAATTTAATAAATATTACTTGCCAAAATTCCACATGGATAAACTCCTTACAGAAATTACAAATAGGAAATGACAGCAACAATACTCACTGCTGTAGTCTCCTTTCCATCTGGGAAGGGACAGACTCCTCAAGCCATCCTGATAGCATTTAATATACTAGAGCACCTTCACTAGGTAATGCCTTGTGGGCACTCAATAACCCAAAATGTCATTATGCTGCTGGGAAACTACACCAACAAAACTCTGGGGGGGTCACAGGCCCACAATAATGGCAGAACTTTCTCCCTCTTTCACCCCTCAAGTTATCATAGATAACTCTCTTGTCCCTCTCCCCTTTCTTCCCCCTCATTTATAGATGGCCTTGTTTTGAGTAGCAGATTTAGTCTCTATTTATTCCATGGTTAGAGCCTTGCAGAATACATGGGATCACTAAACAAGGTGACAGTGATATTGAGGGTCTCTCCAAGATTCTGGAATCAGGCTGTCCCCCCTTATTCATATACCACAACAGAGACTTAACACCGTCATTGTTAAGAGATGGAATATCCTGGAAGATATCATACTAAGAATAATAAATTATTTTTTCTTCTTTTTTTTTTTTTGGAGACACAGTCTCAAGCTGTTGACCTGGGTAGAGTGCTGTGGCATCATAGCTCATGGCAACCTCCAACTCAGGCTCATGCAATCCCCTTGCCTCAGTTTCTCCATTTTTAGTAGAGACAGGGTCTCACTTTTCCTCAGGCTGGTCTCAAACTCCTGACCTCAAGCAATCCACCTGCCTCAGCCTCCCAGAGTGCTAGGATTATAGGCATGAGCCATTGCACCCGGCCAGAATAATAAATTATTAATAGAACTAGAAAAAGAAGGCCAGAACTAGTACCAGAAGACCAGGATGAAGGTTTTTGTTGACCTGTAGATGAGACCTATTCAGCTCTGGTAATGGGTATTAAGTTCTAGTATGGAGATAATGATCTCCATGTCAATGTCTGAAACAACCAAATATCTACAACATGGAACTCATTTTGTCTACTGTACTGCTGTTTATCAATTTGGCATCCCATATAAATGTATCACTCCTCAGCCTCTTGTACTATTTATTCTTATCAGTTTAATATCTAATATGTCCCCTATCCGAGGAAAACATATCAAATAAATGGATATTTAGAGCTGGAAGACAGGACAGGAGCTTGCTCTGTCCACGCCATGTGTCGTCCTCATACTGCAGGACCTATAGGAACTGCACACCCCTCCCACAAACACAGCTGCCAATTTTGTAAGAACTTTTAAAAAGAGAGTAAATGTACTAATGCACTAGTGAGATGCAGAGTCTTCTTAATAGCTATGTTTCTTATTATGCATTAATAAATGGAAGACTGGTTTATACAAGGGTGATCACAATGAACATTTAGTGAGTATCATTATGTCAAAAATCCATAACTTTAGCTTTTTGTTATCATTCACTGAGCATTTATAGGCCAGATACTGCGCTAAGGCTTTAAATACTATTTTAATTATCACAATGATCTTACAACATTGGCTCTTTTATCATACCCATTTTATAAACAAGGAATCAAAGGATCAGAAAGGTTTGAGTAACTTGCCTGTGGACTCACAGATAACAAGTAGGAGAAACAGCATTCAAACCCAAAGAGATATTTATACACTGTCACTACTTAACCTGCTTAATTTAAGCCTTACTTAATAGATTTTCTAAGCCACAAAGGCTGAGTATAAAATTAGCAATCGTTCTAAATTCAATGGCATAAACGTCACCCTGCAAAGCCTCTCAGCAGGCCCTCAGTGTGTACCCCTGCCTTCTGAATTCTCTCTGGTATGGAAACCCCTTGGTCACTATATTATAAATACATGTCCATAATCCTTATCCACAGACCTTTGAATTAGATGTGTTTGGGAATCCATTTTTTTTTTTTGAGGCATAGTCTTTTTCACCCTCAATAGAGTGCCATAGCGTCACAGCTCACAACAACCTCAAACTCTTGAGCTCAAGCAATCCTCTCGTCTCAGTTTTTTCTATTTTTAGTAGAGATGGGGGACTTGATTTTGCTCAAGCTGGTCTTGAACTCATCAGCTCAAGCAGTCCACCCGCCTCAGCCTCCCAGAGTGCTAGGATTATAGGTGTGAGACACTGCACCTGGCCATTTTTTTTTTTTTTTGGAGACAGATTCTCACTTTGTCACCCCCAGTTGAGTATCATGGCTTCATAGCTCATAGCAACCTCAAACGCTTGGGCTCAAGTGATCCTCTTGCCTCAGGCTCCCGAGTAACTGGGACTACAGATGCCAGCCACAATCCCTGGCTATTTTTAGAGACTGGGTCTCACTCTTGCTCAGGCTGGTCTCAAACTAGTGAGCTCAAGTAAACCCACCTCAGCCTCCCAGAGTACTAGGATTACAGGCATGAGCCACCACCCCCGGCTGGAATTCACAATTTTACATAACCCCAAAATTAAGACCCTCCCAAAAAATAAGCCCCAGCAGGATTTCTATGCATTTGTTAAATACAAGCCCTACCCCAATAATAAGACCTAGTGATGGACATGGCTATGCGGCGTATCTGCATAGCCAGGCCATGCATTTGGGCTTGGAGAGGAAGATATTCACTGAAAATAAGCCCTAGAGTGTCTTCTGGAGAAAAAATAAATATAAGACAGTGTCTTATTTTC
>CAUYTI010082365.1:0-14042 GCA_963575145.1 Galago senegalensis
AAAAAAAAAAAAAAAGAAGGAATCCTCCCCAACACATTATATGAAGCAAATATCACCTTAATCCCCAAACAAGGAAAGGACCCAACAAAGAAAGACAATTATAGACCAATATCATTAATGACTACTGATGCAAAAATATACAATAATATCCTAGCAAACACAATTCAACACTACATAAAAAAAAATTATAAACCATGATCAAGTTGGTTTTATCTCAGGGTTACAAGTTTGGTTCAAAATACAAAAATCTATAAATATAATACACCCTATAAATAAAGTAAAAAACAAAGACCACATGATTCTATCAATTGATGCAGAAAAGGCTTTTGATAGTGTCCAGCATTCTTTCATGATTAGAGCCCTTAAGAAAATAGGCTTAGATGGGACATTTCTCAAACTGATGGAGGCCATCTACAGCAAACACACAACCAATATCATATTGAATGGAGTAAAATTGCTGCAAACATTTCCATGCATATTTGGGTACCCATTGTCACCACTGCTATTCAACATAGTAATGGAAGTCCTGGCCATTGCAATCAGGCAAGAGAAGGGGATCAAGGGTATCCAATTGGGGTCAGAAGAGGTCAAATTCTCACTCTTCACAGATGACATGATTTTATACCTGGAAAACCCACCCAAAGGACTCAACTACAAGCTCTTAGAAGTGATCAAGGAATATAGCAGAATCTCATGTTACAAAATCAATACTTACAAATCAGTAGCTTTTATATATGCCAACAATAGTCAACATGAAAATGTAGTCAGGGACTCTATCCCTTTTACAGTAGTGCCAAAGAAGATGAAATACCTAGGAATTTATCTACAAAGGAAGTGAAAGATCTCTATAATGAGAACTATAAAACCCTGAGAAAAGAAATAGCTGAAGATGTTAACAAATGGAAAAACACACCATGCTCCTGGCTGGGAAGAATCAACATTGTTAAAATGTCCATACTACTCAAAGCAATATACAGATTTAATGCAATCCGTATTAAAGCACCATTGTCATACGTTAAAGAACTTGAAAAAATAGTACTTCATTTTATATGGAATCAGAAAAAACCTTGAATAGCCAATAAATTAGAAATAAAAAAAATCAGGAGGCAACATGTTACCAGACTTCAGATTATATTATAAATCTATAGTGATCAAAACAACATGGTACTGGCACAAAAACAGAGATGTAGATATGTGGAACAGAATAGGGAACCTAGAGATGAACCCAGCCACATATTGTCATTTGCTCTTTATTAGCCTAATAAAAACATACACTGGGGAAAAGAATCCCTATTTAACAAATGGTTCTGGGAGAACGGCTGGTGACCTGTACAAGACTGAAACTGGATCCTCACCTTTCATCACTAACAAAAATTGATTCTTACTGGATAAAAGATTTAAACTTATGACATGAAACTATAAAAATACTGGAACAGAGTGCAGGGAAAACACTTGAAGATATAGGCTTGGGAAAATATTTTTTGAGGAGGACCTTCTTGGCAGTTGAAGCAAGACCAAAAATATGTTACTGGGATCTGATCAAACTTCTGCACAGTTAAGGGCACTGCAAGTAAAGCAAACAGCCTCAGAATGGGAAAAGATTTTTGTAGGTTATGTTTCTGACAAAGGTCTGATAACTAGAATCCACAGAGAACTCATCAATAAGAAGAGAACAAACAACCCTATTTCTTTGTGGGCAAGGGACTTGAACAGAAACTTCTCTGAAGATGACAGGTGTGTGGTCTACAAACACATGAAAAAATGCTCATCATTTTTAATCATCAGAGAAATGCAAATCAAAACTACTTTCAGATATCACCTAATCCCAGTAAGATTAGCCCACCTTACAAACCCCAGAACTGCAGATGGTGGTGTGGATATGGAGAGAAAGGAACCCTTGTACACTGCTGGTGGGAATGCAAACTAATTCAGCCTTTTTGGAAAGAAGTATGGAGAATTCTCAGGGAACTAAAAGTTGACATACCTTGATTCTGCAATATCATTACTAGGTATCTACCCAGATGAACAAAAATCATTTTACAACAAAGACTTTGCACCAAAGTATTTATTGCATTCCAGTTCACAATAGCCATGTCATGGAAGCAGCCTAAATGTCCATTAACCCGCGAATGGATAAACAAACTGGTAGATGCATACCATGGACTACTATGCAGCCATAAAGGAGAGGGAGACTTTACATCTTTTATGTTTACCTGGATGGAGCTGGAACATATTCTTCTTAGTAAAGTTCTCAAAAATGGAAAAAAAGTATCCAGTGTACTCAATACTATTATGATACCAATATAGACATACTTACATATTCATACAAATGATAAAACACGAAGTTGGTCCAGAAAGAGGGGAGAAGGGGGACAACTGGAGGGAGGGTATTTGGTGGGATTTCACCTAATATACACAATGCAAGGGTACATTTCAAAACAACTAAGAGTAAATTATAAATGTCTTACCACAAAAATAAGTAAGTGAAGGGATGATTATGTTAATTAGTTTGATTTAAACATTCCACATTGTATAATAAATCATCACATTGTATCCTATAAATGTATACAGTTATGACTTAATAAAAATTAAGTTTAAAAAATATGTTACTGCCTAATTTACAAAGGACCAGAATGAGAGCCTTCTTAGGGAAAGCATACAAGGATTATTCAAGGATCTAGGAGACCAGGAGACTAGGAGTGCTAGAGAGAGCTTTCTTGGGGTGAAGAAAGTAGGAGGGAGTAGGAGGGAAAGCTTCCAGTATAGCTTTGGGGGCTCTAAAGCCTTTGGAGGTTGTTTTGTTTGAAGTCAAAGATTTTGTCTTTTGTTTATAACCCCTTTGACTGCTGAGCTGGAGAATTCAAGGAGGGGCCCAGAAGAGAGAAATCAGAAGCTACGTCAGATTGGCTAAGGGGAGAAGATGCAAAGGAGGCCCAGATAGTCCTGGTCAGCTCACCCCAGGGGAGTAGGAGTCAGGGGTTGGAGTAGAGATTCTCTTTCTGATATAAATAACTGTGCTGACTTTTCCTGACGCATTCTCTAGTAGGATTTTAGAGAGCGAGCAACCACAAATAATCCTAAGTTTTTATATTATTTTGACTAATAGTAACAAACATTTATTGAGCACTCAGAGGTATACATTATCAGTTTTAGTGTTATACCACAGCAGGGTAGATAGTATTATTATCTCAATTAAGAAAATTGAGTGTCTAAGAATATATGCAATTCCAAATATTGCATGGATCTGAAAAGAAGTGGTCTGACGCTTAGTCACATGAACCACCCTCTTACTGCCAACTGGGAAAACCAGATGCTCTGACCTGAAGCTCTGTAACAAGATTCCTGGGTCCCACCAGTCATTCTTTACAAAGTTCTGGTTAGGGAAATAACTTCCTATGTCTCATCATTTATAGTTTACACACTGTCTTCCATAAGGTGTTTTGATCTCGTTTTATTACATAAAACACTCTTAACCTGGTAAGACAGGTTATGAAGCTAGTTTTGCAACTGAGAGTCTGAAGATCACAAGTCATCTTGTGGAATTTCTACCCAGGGCCATATACCTATTGAGCACAAGAGTCAGCACATAAATGAGCTCTTTTCATTAGCACCTGTGTTTGCTCCAGTTACCACATGCCCTTTACTGTGGCCTATGCTGGCTGCTCTATGACGTACTGCCTTGACTATTGTCATGCATTTCTGTGATTATCATAGACTTTACACATTTTTATTTGACAATAATTTATTCATTCCTTTATTTTCCAACCTGCTTATTCGGGGTCCCACATGACCAGAGACTATCCTGGAGCTCAGGGTGCGAGGCAGGAACTACCCTGGACTAGACACTATGGCATCACGAGACACAGGCACTCACGCTGGGATCACACAGACACGCCCATTCACATAATGTGCACGTCTTTGGTTTGGGGTGTGAGTGGAACTGGAGGGCCCAGAGAAAACCCATGCAAACTCCACACAGGTAGTAGCCTCAACCAGGACTGAATTGTCATCAAAACAACATTGAATGGAACAGTGTTGTTTGAGGACCTGCCGTATTTCACTCTTGATGCTCCACATCCAGAATCTAAACGATTCTGCTCATTCATCTGTTAGAAGCCTCACTTACCTGTAACATCTGGTTCTATCTGAAGTTATTCACCTTGTATCCTGATCCTTGAGTTATTCTCTACAAAACTTCATCTGTATTAAAGTAGGAATAAAATGGCTAAAGTAGGAATAATGTTTGATATGCTTTTAAAATGTAGTCTTATAGTCTCAGATCTGCAGACTCAGATCTGCAGTTCGCTACTCAAAAGACAAACTTGAGAGGTAAGAATTAGTAGAAGGAAAAGCAGGTTTATTTAAGAGCCAAAAACCAGAGGAGATGGAGGACTAACATCCCACAGATCATCTCCAGTTCCTTTGGTTGTCTGAAGGGTTTTTAAAGGGAAAGGGCTGGCTACGTGCAGGTCAGCATGGCTTGTTCTGTCAGTTGTCTTGAGTAAAGGGCTGTCTGACTGTAAGGCTGGTGTCAGATAGACTGCAACAGAACTGAAATTCAACTGCTCAGTATTTTCCCTGGGGAGAGTGAGTCCTGTAATCTTGGTTCTATGGTTAACTGCTCGAGGCTAGTTCCTGAAATTCTTAAGCAAGCACCAAATCAGTCCTTGTAAAAGACAGAGTGATCATTTGCTTCAAGATGGAGTGACTTCTACTGTTACAGTCTCACATTAGGTAAATATTTGGGATCTATACCTTAGAGATAATCTATACAAGTTCTTTGTTGATAGAGACAGTTTCTTCTCATCAGCTCTGTGCATCCAACATCAGAAATGCTGCGGGGAGGAGGCTGAGGGGCTGTATGCCCTTCTTGGAGCTGTCATCCTGGATACGCACATGGAGCAGTGGCTAGGAACTCCCATGTACCCTTGGTCAGCACTTTTTCTTTAGGAATTCTATTTGTTGACCCCTGAGAAGTAGAGAAGTATTTCCCTCTGTATAGCTCAGGGATTCATCTCTTTTTGTCCCAAATAAAGCAAAATAATAAATGTCATAATGGGCTCCAGGAAGGGAAATAAAAAAGATTAAATACCTTCCCTCAGTGCTGAAGCATTAGCAACAAGACGGTCCATAAGATATGTCCAGAGCCTCACTTTCCTCTCCTTCATCTGTCCCTGCTCTGTCTCCAGTTCCAAGTAAGCAGCCAGCCCCTGACTCTCAGCACTGCAACCACTGATGCTTCTTATGTGCAGGCAGCAGCCTAAAAATCATTCTATCAGAGTGTTGCTTCTGATCAGGACAAAAAAAATCCTGTGAATCCTTATGACTGGTCTCTCTTGATAACCTGAATTATTTACCTAATAATTTATCTAATTATTATTTTTTATCTAAAAAATAAAGCATGACATAGTCCAGGAAGAGGAAAATTCTATGTTTATGAGAATATATTAACCTCTTTTGTATTTGTGTATGTATACATATGTAAATTTGTATAATGTTACAATGAAGTATTTATATAGTTTGTGTTTTATGCATTTTTTTGCACATAACCTCATTTAATCTCCACAAAAAGCATGTGAGATAGCCATTATTCCTACTTTAAAGATGACAAAATTGATACTCAAATGGCTATATGAATTTCTCATGGTCAGTTAGAGAATGGCAGATGTAGATTTTGATCATAGCACTTCTAACTCTAAGTTCAGAGTTCTTTTCATGTCCTCTCACCTGAAGCAAATATATATGCAGTCAGGCCTCAGTGAGTGATGTGCTGAGTTGGTCTTCTCACCTGTATTGACCAATAACCTGATGCAGTTCTTCACTGAACGATTCAGTCAGCAGCCAGACCGCTGACCCTCAGGAAAGCCCATGGAGGCACCAGGATGAGGAAGACGATGTGCTTTCCCTCGAGTTGGGCAGGTGTTAGGTGGTGGGGTTGCTAGAGCAGATTAGGGGCTCGCAAAAATCTTCTTAGAAGGGGTTGTGTCTAAGATATGTAAAATGGGCAGATTTGTCATGGTAACGAGTCAGATGAAAGCCATTCTCAGCAGAAATACAAGTGACTGAAAACTGACATGAGAAGGAATATGGCCGGGCAGAGACCGCGTCGACAATCTGTACAAGTGGAACATAGGACGAGTTGAAAGTGTCTGGCAAGTTGATAGCCTGGCTATGAACCTCTTGTTGTGTTGAGGATTTTAGATTTTATGCTATAGGTAGTATTGTTGAAAAAGATGTGAGCGGTGTGCAAAATGATCAAACTTCTGTGTGAGAATAATCTGTCTTGAAACTGCCTAAAGGAAGGGTTAGAGGGCAGTGGGAATGGCACAGTGAGTTACAGCAGCGAGCTCTAAGAATAGCTACCTGACAAGTGGTGGCCCTGCTCCTAAGTCAGGAGGCACAGGAAACTGAGGAGGGACAGGGACTTATTTAGAAGATTAATTAATATCTTAAAAGGGCAAGGATATCTCATCCATTGTGATAGGAGAGAAGGCAAACGATGTGAAATTCTGTCTGGAAGTCCTCTGCTAATCTGCTGAGACGGGAAGGGGACCTTTTGTGGATAGCCAGGAAAGGGCCAGAGCTAATAAGAGGTCTGGGGAGGATTCACTGAGTTGAAGGCAGAGGCAGCTGCCGTGTGCTGGGAAGGGCAGGCTCTGACCACTGAAAGCTTATTCAGACACTACAGATGTTATAAATACACTTTAAAAGTATTAGAGAGGTTTGAAAAGTTCTTCTGTATGTCTGGCTTTGCTGAATATTATGAACACAAAACTCTCTTTTGGAGTTCCTCCTATAGGTTGCTTTTTTTGGTCACTACCATAGGTGAAATCGAGAACTTTGATTCAGACAGAGTCTATTTCAAATCTGTAAGTGTCCATTGTCATATATATAATATTAGAAGAATTTTACCAACCTAAGTTGTGATTACTAAGTGATAATGAAAATAAATCATTAAGAGTAATACTTGGTAAATAGTAATTGTTTAATAAGAACTAGCAATACTACCACCACTATAACTAGTCCTTAATAAGAACTAGTAATACTACCAGCCACTAGTAATACTACCACCAGTATCACAACCACCATCACCATCACAGTACAAGGGACATTTTACCAGTCCTTGGGGTACATTTTGAATTTGGGTTCTACAAGTTGGAAATCATTCAATTTAGCCATTTTTTCTTCTAATCCCAGGTGACCCTGCAACATTTGAAAAGCAAGAAGATCCTAGATTTTGCAGCAAATGTGTGGCTGTCTCGGATTCCTGCAGCAGGGGACCTTGTCTGTGAGCTTCCCGTAGTTAGAGGAGGACAGGCTGTTTTTCCATGTGTGTTATTAATCTTCAACATCGTATGTTCCGTGTACAAAGTGGTTTATAATTGCTTAAGTTTACTTCTGAACTATTTAGTTATAGAATATTTTCCTACTTTTAGGAGGATCATTTTATCCTTTGAGAAGTGACTTTTTGTGTCACAGTAGGAGTCAGTGGTGGATCTGGGATTAAATGCAACCTCACAGAGGTTCTTGCTGCCCAGCTTACAGTCAAAGAGACTGAGGCCATGACAGATAAGAAATGCCATCACTGTGCCCCACCTAACTTTACCTGGGGCCAGCTGGCCTCCTCCTGCTCGCACCTCACGTTTGATTTATTTCCTCATCAAAACTTACATCATTTTAAACTTTAAGCATCATGGGCAATAATGTTGTCACCCTGGCAACTACAATAGTAAGCACAAAATGTCCTCCTGTGTCAGGCAGACAGCAGCCTTTAAAAAATAATCTTTTACTTTTCTTTCTGAAAGAGCTATAAATCTTCTGGACATTTGCCCCTGGTGTAAAAATGCCCATTTACAATTAAAATTAATAATTGAAGGATCAAACATCTCTCCATAGACACAGAAAGTCCAGATTAGAGGAATTCTCATATAATGTTTTTTACTATAGTCTGAAACTCCATTGATCTGGGTTTTGTTTATATGAATTCCAAGGTAACAGAGTTTTTCTTCTTCTTTTTTTTTTTTTTTTGTTAAATCATAGCTGTATACGTTAATGTAGTCATGGGTGCAGTGTGCTGGTTCTATATACAAGCTGAAATATTTTCATCAAACTGGTTAACACAGCCTTCATGTCATTTTCTTAGTTATAGTATTAAGACATTTATATTCTACATTTAGAAAGATTCACATGTACCCTTGTAAGATGAACCATAGGCATGATCCCACCAATCTCCCTCCCTCTACCCATCCTCCCCCCTCCCCTCCCCTCCCTCTCCCCTTCCCCCATATTCTTGGGCTATAATTGGGTTATAGCTTTCATATGAAATTAGTTTCATAGTAAGGCTGAGTACATTGGATACTTTTTCTTTCATTCTTGAGATACTTTGCTGAGAAGAATATTTTCTTCTTTTTTTTTTTTTTGCAGTTTTTGGCTGGGGCTGGGTTTGAACCTGCCACCTCCGGCATATGGGGCCAGTGCCCTACCCCTTTGAGCCACAGGCGCCGCCCCACTTCTTCTTCTTTTCTCTCCACATTGCTTTTCCAGTGGTGCGATACCAGATCGATGTCTACACTGGGCAGCTGAAGCAAGCAGAGACGGAATCCGAGGTTTTCCTTTGTCTCTACGGGGAGAGAGGAGACTCTGGCCTTAGACTGCTGTACAAATCTAACATGCCAATAAAATTTCGAAGAGGACAGGTGAGTCTGTGTAGATAACTTCCCAGTTTGTGCAGTCTCTGTGAAAACAACCGTATATGATTTAAAATTTAAAGGACACTCTTCACATTTTAGTTTTAAGGCTTCTTTAAGACGAGTTTCCTGACCTGACTCCTGATGTGCTTCATTTTAGAAGTGGGGCACACTACCAATAATAAATAATAGAACAAAGAAAAAGACATTAAAAATTAGTGCAAGTGTAAGAAAAAGAAAAAAGTGAACAGAAAAGGTAAGGAAAACATGTGTGAACACGCTTGGTCGGGACTGAAACACACAAGGTGCCATTCTAAAAGTTCAAAAAGTCCAGATTAGAGGAAGTCTCATATATTAAATTACTATAATATATACTTCATACAAAGATACAATGGCCTTTCTTTAAAACAACTCTAATGAAAAAAAATCTTGAATGGAGCAACTCTATTATTTTTGTACCTATGCCCCTCATTATTTCCTTGTGTCCTTTATATACAAGCATGAGTCTTTCTATATACAGTAGAACCTCCATAGCTGACCACCTCCCTACACTGACCACTTCCTTAAGTTAACCTAATTTTCATAGACTAGACACACACCACATGTACATATGAGTACAACAGGCCTAGTTCCTTATGTTGACCATGTCCATATGTTGACCCATTTGTTATAGTCCTTTGGGTGGTCAACTTAAAGAGCTTCTACTATATTAGATATTTGAGAAGTTACAGCCCAATTATCATCCCAGTTAATTTATGTCATTTTGTCATATACAGAAAGAAGGTACTATTGGGAGGGGCTCTGAAATTAAGATTAGGAATTATGTAACCTAAAGATGTATTTTTAAGAAAGAAGACTCATTAAACCAGTTTGAGAGTGCTGTTTCTCAAGTTTGTTGGTGATAGTTTGTGAAATAGTATGAAATATCAGCTCACCTATGCTTTTTATTTGCCACTGTAGATTATATCAGCATGAATAGGAAAACTAGTTCTGCTTTGGGTGAGACAAATAAAATTCTGTTTTTCTATCAAAAGTGAATTATTAATTTGGAACAGAAACAAAATTTTAGATACCATGATAATCTAATGAGTGAATTGAGCCCCAAAGCACCCTGCTAGCTTTTCACAGTCCCAGACTCTTTCACCCGACCCCGTCATGTAAATGGTGTGGGCGCCGTCTCCTGGGCTGCCTGCTGGTTTGTATATTTGGTGGCACTGTAGAAAGTGGTATCATATGTTAGGATCTCACAAGTCATCTTCGTGTTTGATCTTCTTAAGTCCATGTTGTGTTTAACATTTACAAGAGAGTAAAGAAGGTGTATTATGGACTGAAATTAAAATTGGGTGGGAAGTACAGTTACAATCAGTGTATAAAGAAGAGGAAAGTGGGGTTGAGTGAGTAGGTCTAAATTTCAAACTTCAGTTGGGTAGGAATTACAGTTACAATCAGTGAGTAGGTCTAAATTTCTTTTTCTTTTTTTTTTTTTAATTGAATTGTAACTGTGTACATTAATGCACTTCTGGGGTACAGTGTGGTGTTTTCACACACAATCCGAAACCTTCCATCAAACTGGTTAACATAGCCTTCATGTCATTTTCTTAGTTATTGTTTTAAAACGTTCACATTCTACTCATAGAAAGATTCACTTGTACACTTGTAAGATAAACCTCAGAAGTGATCCCTCCAATCCTCCTCCCTCCACCCATC
Organism: Galago senegalensis; assembly: GCA_963575145.1. NCBI lineage: Eukaryota > Metazoa > Chordata > Mammalia > Primates > Galagidae > Galago > Galago senegalensis. The sequence continues at coordinate 10,395 of CAUYTI010082365.1, forward strand.
CCCCCCCCCCTGTATTCTTAGGCTGTTATTAGGTTATAGCTTTCATATAAAAGGTATAAATTAGTTTCATAATAGGAGCGTGTACATTGGATACTTTTTCTTCCATTCTTGTGATACTTTGCTAAGAAGAACATTTTCCAGCAGTAGGTCTAAATTTCAAACTTCAGTTTTGAAATTTAGAATCAAGATGGAAATACTGTTTTTCTTAGTTCATTTTTGATTTCACATTTTTTTCCTGTTATCTTCCTAAATGCAAAGGATATGATGGGAATGCTAGATAATTTCGAGAGTTTTATAGTCAAGAAATTGGTAACAGTCTAAGAGTTTTGTTATCAGTATTATTTCATTCCAGCCACAGTTCGCTCATGAACCACTGATTGGTCTGGTTGTGATTTTCTCTAGAAGGTGTTCAGTGGTGTAATCACAGGCAGGAACATACATACCAGATACAATTTGATTCTGTCTTCAAACCTGAAGTTATGTTAGGATAAAAGAAAAAGCCAGAAAGTTGATTCAGGCAATCTTGTCAGAATTCGAAGTATTATAGTTTGAGTTCACCCCAAAGCAGAGCATGAGACAAAGACGTGGGCGCAGGTTATTTATCCAGGAGATACTTCCAGGAGGTACTTGAGAGAAGGAGGATTGGGGATGGTGAGGTAGGAGGAGAAAAGCCAATGGAAGGACCTCAGTGAGTTGCTGCTGGGGCTCCTGCTTGTTACTGTCCTTTAGAGGAACCCTGTGGAATATCTCTCAGAATTGTCCCACCAAGGGATGCCCTCAGGCAAAGAAGTAGGAGACACAGGATTTGAGATGAAAAGCTGCCACAGTATGCCTAAACTATCTACTCAAGCAGCAGTTGAACCTAGAAAGGACCCAGAGAACATGGATAGGGCATAAATTGTACCTGCTACAACAGGTAATGTACATCGCGAAATGTCCCTTGGAAAGGCACACTGGGAATGCAGAATAGTGACAACAGGCTTATCCAGGCACACCCAGGAGAGTCACACAGTCACCATCTAGAGTGTAGAAATATCATCACTGGACTAGTCATGGTTTTGGTCTGGCCTAAACAAGAGATTTCCACCAATAATGTGGAACCAACAGTTTAAATGTGGTTAAATGTCTTCTAATATCAAATTGTAATTCAACCGGGCAGAAGTATAGGCAGCTGTTTCAGCCTGCCCTTCCTAGAAGCAGTGTAAGAAATTTTACCTGAAGTAGAGTAACAGTGACCAACTATGGAGCCTCATTTCTTACAGCCACTCAGACTTAATTAGATTCATGACCTTTTTCTTAGCTGATTCAGGATAGCTGATTCTGCAATACAAGCTATGAGGACACGATGTGTGGACTTCTTTTTATTCCAATTAGTGTAGCATTTACTTCAGGACCTGCATCTCTCTGGACATGCGGGTGCATTTTTAATATGACAAACTGATTCCATTTAGGAAGGAGGATCCCAGAATGTTTTTTTCAAACCAACCCAAGAATACATTCTATTTTTATTTACAGAGGAAGGTGCAGGAGAGGGATTTGTTGAAGACAGGAAGGAAGGAGAGAGTTCATGGGAGGGACATGCACTCTGTTAGGTCACGTGGTTGCAACCCTCCCATCTGTGAGCTGCTTCTCAGGGCAGGGGTCTAAGAGACAGAAAAGCCACAGGCTACAGCCTTTGCATTAGTGCCTGTTACACTGGGTGGTATTATAGATGGAGAAGATAAAACTTCAAGAGAGAAAGAACAGCCAGAAATACATTTTTAACAGACAAAAACGAATTTGCTTATTTTTCTTTCTCCGTTGACCCCTTTGATGCTAACTGTGGTAACATCATCTCTTTTAAAGGCCTGTGTTGCTTCTGGCAATCCTGGGCCATTGTGATTACCCGCATTTGCCATGCGTGATCCTCTAGTCCCTTCTATGGGGTTTTTCTGTCTCCTGCACCAGATTGATAAATTTCAAATAGAAGCAGTGTCGCTTGGAAAACTGCAGAAGGTGCTATTGCGCTGTGAGGCGAGCAACAGAGCACAGCACTGGTACTGTGAGAAGGTCACGGTCAGCGAGCCCGGCGTCTCCTCTGAGTCCGTCTTCGTGTGTGAAAGGTAACGCTGGGCTCCCCTGCCCTGCACACGACGTGCTGCACCCCCATGTCCTGCACAGGACGTGCTGCACCACCAGCGCCTCTGTGTGTGTGTCTCTTAGGTCATGAATTTGTATCACTCGGGATTCCACATTGCGTGTCATTCATTACTGCTTAAGGACATAATCTTTGCTAAGCATTTTAAGGAAGTCTGGTCTTGTAATTTTGCATTATCACAATGTTTTATGTGTCAAAAAAGCCTCACAAATTTAATGCTGGAAATTGTTTTATATATACTGAGAATATCTGTTTAAATGTTGGTTTCTTTACTTAAACTATAGTGTGATAACATTTTTGTACGGGAATTAACTGTAGAAAGTTTTATAGAGAATTTTCAGAACAGAACATGGGAAAGACAAAGATTAAATTCTAGATAAGTCTGGCTTTCCCTGGATCCCCATACAAGTAAGTCCTGGATGCGACTCTCCATTCCTGACCTGGCTGCACTGCCTTTAGGTTTGAGCCCCAGGCCCTACCCCGGCTCCCTTCTTGAAATCTCCTTGTCAGAAGACTTACACCTCCTTACTTAGGAAAGTGTCACTTATTTTCCCAGAAGAAGCCTGGCTCTCTCCATCTCCGCTGAGCCCTGCTATCCCAGGAAAATGTACAGTCTCACTAGTGGGCGCTAATGGTGTTGCTGCCTGCCTTCAGTCACAGAAGGAGGATGGGCCCCGGACTCAGGAAGGGGTTGAGGATGAGCAGGTTTCCACGTTAAAACTCCATCTGGTGTAGACGTGAGAGTGAGAAACTTAGGCTTCATTTTGGAAGTTTGAATGTGGCCCTTTTTTTCAAATAGATAATCAGGAGAAGATAAGGTAAAATGCAGCAAAACAGGGGCATTGAGACATTCAAAGGTAAGCTGGGACAATTGCAACTTCGTGCACTAGGCAAAAAGGGGAGCAAAAGGTGATGAGGCAATCCAACTCCAGTCATTGCAGGTGTGCCCCGAAATTGCGGACACTGCTGATGGCCAGGCAGTGGGGACACCAGTGGGCCCGCCCTCTGTTTTGCCTTTTCAGTCATTAAACTCTGTCAATTCCTTGCTCAGATAATGTGTTTGATTCATTTCTTCTTCTCTCTTGCTTCTGTCTCTGTGCTGGTCAGTGTCCTTGTCTCATTAAGACCAACTCGTAACAGCAGCCTGCTGATTGTCTCTGGAGTCTGTCTTCTGCAGCCTGCCTGCTTGCCAGTTTCAAGCTGGTCTCCTTCTGACTTTACCTTATCTTTTCTTCTCTCATTTTGCCTTTATTTTCTTTTGAATTTTATTCTTTAGTATTCTCTTGTATAGTTTTTCCCTAACATTTGTTAGGAAAATATGTGAGGAAAAGTTTTGTTCTAAAAACCTATATTTTAATTACATCAGTTCTCTCTTTAAAACTCTTCAATAATCTTCATTGTCTACCCAAAAAGTAAAATTTAACAAAACAAAAAAGCCTTCATGATCTCTATTCAAAGGTCTATACCCTCTGAGTCTATTATTTCCCTCCATCCCCAGCTAGAGTGCAATG
>CAUYTI010082367.1:0-13563 GCA_963575145.1 Galago senegalensis
TTTTTTATTTTTTAATTTTTTTTGAGACAGAGCCTCAAGCTGAGCCCCTGGGTAGAGAGTGCCATGGCTTCACTGCTCACAGCAACCTCCAACTCCTGGGTTTAAGTGAGTCTCCTGCCTCAGCCTCCCAAGTAGCTGGGACCACAGGCACCCGCCACAACGCCCGGCTATTTTTTGGTCGCAGCCATCATTATTGTTTGGCGGGCCCGGGCTGGATTCGAACCTGCCACCTTAGGTGTATGTGGCTGGCGCCTTAGCTGCTTGAGCCACAGGCACTGAGCCAAGTTTGTGTATTTTAAATTGCACACAAACTTTATGGGCATCCTGTATATACACATAGAACACACTATAAAGATATTTTCTCTCTCTTTTTAGAGATAGCATTTTGCTTTGTTGCCCAGGCTGGAGCACAGTGGCACAATCCTACCTCACTGTAACCTCAAACTCCTGGGCTCAAGTAATCCTCCACTTCAGCTTCCTTGGTAGCTGGAGCTACAGGTGTGTGCCACCATACCTGGCCAATTTTAAAATTTTTTTGTAGGGACCTGGTCTCACTCTGTTACTCAGGCTGGTCTCAAACCCCTAGCCTCAGGCAGTCCTCCTGTCTTGGCCTCTCAAAGTGCGGGGATTACAGGTGTGAGCCACCACATCTGGCCCCCAAAAGATAATAAATAAATGTCGGCCATTGAATGAGTGAGTGGATGAGTTCGTGGGAGAAGTGGAGGAGGATTCAAGGGCAGTGGAAGTGGGGTGGTGGAAATTGGCAGAGAGCTTATCTCGAGGAGGTAGAGGCAGAAGTTCAGTTGCAGAAAGGTAGTTGGAGATGAGACTGACTAGCACTGAAAAAAAAAAAAAAAAGCCCGGGGAATGCTAACTGAATCTGGCTAAATCCACCATTGTCCTCAGTATCTGATCCTTGGTAGAAAATTCCACAGCTACACAGAAAGGCCTATATGCCTCTGGGATATTTTTTATGGGGAATATAAAAGAACTGAACGGAGGCGTCCAGAGACCAGGAGGAGACTCTGGAAGCTGGTCACTGGGAGGAGTTTATCAGGCATGACCAAGATTTATGCGACAGCAACTACAGTTGAAACAACATGCCAGGGCCCTTGTGTAATTGTTCTCATGACTCTGAGGATTAGATGTTATTCCATTCAACAGATGCAGAAGCCAAGGACAGGAATGAGCTTGGGGGCATCAGAGATGAGGTCACTGTCCTTGGTGTGGGGGGAGTTGAGTTGGAAGTGGGAACGACTGAATTATAGGCCAGATAGGCTGTGTTCCTGGTGGTTTGTGGTTTGAATTTCATTCCCAGCGACAGGGATCTCCTGGGAGGCTCTAAGCTGGGGAGTGATGTGCTCTGATCCACCTTGTAAAAACTGTCCTGGATGATTTTGGAGGAGAGAACGAAGAGGAAGTGGTGGATGGAAGGCAGCCTGGAGACTGACTCCTGGGTGCCATCCTCATCCACCCACGCCTCTGCCACAAACCTGAGCTCTGATCTTCCCGGACCTGCCTCTCTAGTTGGGGGGAGGGGTATCACGTGGGGGGAGGCACCCCATGCAAAATGAACACAATGGTGATAGCTGCTTTAGGCCATGCATGAGGCCCTTCTGAGCACAAGGCTGTGTGAGGATCCAAGTCACATGCATGAAGTCTGTCCCAGTGGGAGAAGGTGCTTTGGACCCAGGTGGCTCCAGGAGGCTTCTCTCAGACAGTGACATGTGACCTCCTTTGGAGACCATGACTTTCTTGATCCTAGCAGGTGGTGTTGCTTTATAATCACAAAGTGGAGAGGGGTAGTGGAAGGAAGCAGAATATTTAAAAAACTATCTAACTGCAGTTTTTTGGGAGGAGGGAGGACATTGAGATTGTAACAAGGAGAGTTGCATCCAAGAGCTAGTAGGGGTTGGAAGCTGGACAGCGGGCTCTGCTGGTGGAATTGACAGGGCTTCCTGAAGGAGGAGCTTTGGAGGGCCTCGGGGCTGGCAGGATTTGCACAAGGAGTAAGGCGGGGAATGATTACCAGGCAGAAAGTCAGAAATCAGGAGGGCCAGGGCCAGAGAAAGCTCTGTTTGGCTGGAGCTCTAATCTACAAACGGCAAGAGGGCCTGGGGAGAGAGGAAAGTCTAGGGGCTCAAACCAGGGAGAGAAGGCTCCTCCCAACACACTCTAGGAGATGCTGATCCTCCAGGGAGGGGGTGCAACTCTGGCACTGGGGTTGGTGGCCCCGCTCTGTACCTGTGGGCAGTCCCAGCAACTCTGCAGCCTTGACTTCTACAGTGAGAGGGACAGGGTCCCTATGTCACAGGGACGCGTGAGGATTAAACGATTGTGCATTGGGCTTGGGGGACAGCAGGTCTCATTCAGGCAGAGTACTGGTTTGCCCAAGACAAGTAAACTGAACCCCTGCCCATCCTGTCAACAGAAGTGCGACCCCCCCACCCACTATGGGCTTTTCCTCCAGCCACCAGATAACCTCTATTAAGGTGCTGAAAGGCTGAACTCCGGCTTAGACCGGCCTCTCTTTGCACTGGTCTTTTTTTCTTTTTTGCTAGTTTTCATTTTCATCCTTTTTTTTTCTTCCTGTTTTGTTGTTTTGGCTCTGAGGTCTTACTGGCTATAGGAGAATAATTCATGTTGCATTGACTTGCTTGGTGATGAAGAAGACAGCGAAATTGCAACATAGTGGTCCAGACTTTGCACACCTTATCTGTGTAGACGAGGCCCTTCATGATGTCCAGCTTGTGTTCTGGTCCACAGGCAGGTGCCGGATGATTTAGCCACCTGACCTGGGCTGCCACAGTTGGTGCCCAGCTTTCCTCGGGTTCTCAAAGGGGCTTTGTACCTACCTCCTGCCATCCTGAAGCTAAACCTTAGGTCAGGATTTTTGGACCTTATCTCTTTTCATATACTGAAGCCAGAAAATAATTCTCTGTTGTGTGGTGTCCTGTGCACTATGGGGCATTGAGAAGCATCTCTGGCCTCCACCCACCAGATGCCAATGGTACTTCTCTCTCTCACCCCTGCCCACCAGGATGGTGCATTGCCTGTGTGGACGGTGAGGCATGAAAGATGCCCACAGCTGCTGTGTGTGGTTTTCTCGCACCTGTGCCACAGTGCCCACCAGCTCTGCTCTCCTCCCCTGTTTGTGACAGGACCTCCTCTGCTGGTGGCTGTCCTCTCCTAGTGGGCCACTTGCCTCTGAGGCTACTTGTCCTTATCTTAACTCGCTCAAAGGACTGTTCAAAGGACCCAGGAAGGTCAAGTGTGTGCTGCCGCTTGGGAAAGTAAAACTAAGCACACTCTTTAGGAATAGTGATAAACACCATCATTTCATTCTATAATAAATAACATATTTTATAAGTATTGATTATATTCATACAACTAATGTAAACTATGTATTGTTTAAATATTTAAATATTATGCTTTAAATAAAGAATGTTTGTTACTGGACCAGCACCACCAGGCGTGCTCCCTCTCCGGAGCGTGGGCCATTTTATATACAAGGTCTGACAACTAAGTCCTCAAACTCATCCTAGAAAAGGTGCTACGTACCTCATTGCTGAATATCAGTATGGCACCAGATGGCCGCGGGGAGGACTTTGAAGGTGACTGTAGTGATATTCAGCAATGAGGTATGTAGCAGTTTTTCTAGGACGAGTTTGCAAGCTTAATCGTCTGACTTCATATTCTATAAGGTAGATACTTGTTCAACAGGCATTTCCTAACCCCCTACTATGTGCAAGCCTTGAGATTCATGGCCCGGCAGCCAGGGAGCACTCAAGATCACAAACACTGTGACCCAGCAGAGCTTGGGCACCCCATCACTAGCTCTCCTCATTTTTCCTGCTCTCTGGTTTTCATAGAAGAAACTTTTTGTACATGGCATCGTACGTGTATTCTTGACCTCCTTGTGTTTCTTCTCTGCTGGGACTACAGAAGCTGGGACTGGGGGCTGTTTCTTTCCCTTCTGAACCCCAGCATTCAGAATGGGGCTCAGCGCACAGCAGCCTCTGTTGTTATGTTAGTAAATTCCATGAGATTTCTTGAGAAGGTCATTGTGCTTTAACGGAGACATCTGGGTAGGGACAGAACTTGGGGAGATGCTTGTTCATAGATGGTTTAGAGGCTGCAGGAGTGGAAGACACCTTGGAGGGGTGTCCAGTAAGAAGTGACAGGACCTTGGCTGCCTCCCTGTGGAATTCCGGCCCTCCTAGTGCTCCGGGGGCCTGTGGTCACAGGTGGGAGGGGGCCTGGAGGGATGAGTGACAGCTAACCGGGGCTGTCTCTAGGAGGCAGGATCCGTCTCTGCAGTATCTTGATGCTGCTGCCAGATCAAGATAAGGGCTGGAAAAATGCTAACTGGATTTACAGAAAAGGGATTGGACCGGGGACTGGGTGACTGTGTACAGATGGCTTTCATGGAGAGGGGGGACCAAGAGGCAGGGAAATGGAGGGGTATGGACGTGGGCTATTTGGTAAGGGAGGAGAGAGACAGGACAGTTGCTAGAGGACAGAGGACAAGAGAGGGTATTTTTTTCAAGATGGGAAGATACTAAATGCTGAGGGGAAGGATGTCATTCAAGAGGCAAAAAGAGTACAGAAGTTCTCAGAGGGCAGCAGGGTCTGAGGTTGAAGGACGTCCTTGAACAGGAGGCTGAGGACAAGCTGAGGGTGATGAGAGAAGCCCAGGACCTTCCTAGGGCCTGGAGACCCTCATACCGGGCCCTCTGCTTCTCCTCTGCCCTCATCTCCTTCCTCTTCTCTGTCCCGTCCCCTCTGCTCCAACCACCTGGCCCCCTTGTCTTTCTCCATGTCGTACAACAAGGCTCCTGCCTTCGCCTTGATTTTCCTTCTACCCAGGACATTTTTACTGCAGAGATCCACGTGGCTCAGTCCTTGGCTTCATTTGAGTCTCTGCACTCCTGTCCCCTTTTCAGAGATTTCCCCTGCCCACCCCCCGCCCCCTGGGTGACAGCATCCTTCTAGTATTTTTCTCTCCAGACTTGCTACCTCACCACAGGGCCTTTGCACCTGCCCTGCCTGAACTGCTCTGCCTGAACTGCTCTGCCTGCCCCCCTGAATCTTGTTAATGACTAACCTCATCCCCCGTACAGGCACCCTGTCTTCAGTCCTATCACCGGCCCCTCCCTGACTAGACCAGGTTCCCTTATTTATGGCCCTTGGAGTGCTGGACACTTGTCCAGTGGGATCTATTAAAGTTATTATTTTGCTTTGTGAGATTATTTGATGAAGATCTTTCTCTTTCTCCAGACTGCAGGCACAATCCAAGTAAGGGCTACCCTGTCTTACCCACACTTAAATTCCCAGTGCCAGGCAGATACCCCAAACTACAGGTGTTGGGTGTACTTCATGTATCAGAACTCTGGTTCAGCCTGAGCTGCAGATCTGAAATCTGAAGCTCAAGATATACCAGTAAAACTTTTGAGTTGGTTTTTTTCGTTGTTGTTGCAGTTTGGCTGGGGCTGGGTTCAAACATGCCCCCCTCGGTAGGCCGGCGCCCTACTCACTGCGCCATAGGTGTTGCCCTGTTTTTTTTTTTTTTTTAAAGACAGTGAGATTCTGTCACCCTGGGGTTGAATGCCATGGTGCCTGAGAATTCATAACCACCTCAAACTCCTGGGCTCAAGGGATCTTCCTGCTTCAGCCTCCTGAGTAGCTGGGACTATAGGTACCTGCCACAATGCAGGGCTAATTTTTCTATTTTTAGGAGAGATGGCATCTTGCTCTTGTTCAGGCTGGTCTTGAACTCATGAACTCAAGCAATCAGCCACCTTGGCCTCCCAGAGTGCTAGGATGATAGGTGTGAGCCACGGTGCCTGGCCGTTAGTGAGGCGTTATTGTATACAGAGGTTAAGAGTGTCCTTGGAATCACACTGCTTAGATTTAACTTCTTACTCGCCAATCTGCTAACTACCTGGCCCCAGTCAAGTTGGTTCAGTTCCCGCTGGGCCTCCCTTATCTATCTGTAAAATGGGGATAGTAACACGGGTATTATACATCTATGAGGAGGCTGGGTGTGACCATTATGTGTAAAAGGCTAGAACCCTGTCTGACCCATTCAGATTCCAGCCCGGCTACTCTTTAGCATGCCTGGGCTTTGTGATAGCAATGGCTGATTTTTACACTGAGCTTCAAGAGATCATGAACCCAAGTTTCAGGGTGTCCATGTTCTTATTCATGTTTACAGAGAAGTCAGATTGGAGGTCGCAGCACAACTCCTGCCCCAACAAAGTACAGGATTCTCCCTTCACTGATGCATTTCCAGCTGGCCAAGTTCAGTTTTTAAAGCGCAGTAAATACTTGCAAGAGATAAACGGCAGGAAGTGAATGAAGGAATAGATACATTTTTAAGATCCACTGACAGCTTGGAGGTTTTGGAAGCCGAGGGGGTCAGGGGATGGATTTATTGGCTTGGCCGTCATACGCTCTGCGGGTCCTGAGATGCGCCTTTTGTCCTGACATCAGCTGAGAGCGGATCTCCAGCAGGCTTTGTCCACGGAGCACATTTGCCGAAACATCTTGGCTTCATTACATTTATGAGTTTTAAAAGCATGTAAAATATTTTATGTGGTTCTTGCAAAAGGGGAACAACATAAATAACCCCGAGAGAGAGGATGATGTGCAAGGAAGTGGGTCCTGTCGACCAGCCGAAGTGCGCCCTGTGGACGTGCTGAGAGCACAGAATATTCTCCATTTTCTCTTCCCTGCTCTGTGCCAAGAGGCTGGCCGGTGAGGACCGTGTTTGCTGGTTCCTGTGACATCTGGCATTTTGTTGGGTTTGGCCAATGCAGAGCAGAAGTGGGTGATGTGAGGCTCAGGGAGGGAGTTGGGTATTGAGTCCGTTTGGCAGTGGCTGTGTCCCTCTACTGAAGGCCACAGCTCCTGCAGGGTGGCCCCTGGCCCCTGTCCTAGAGCTCTTGCCAGTTTCTCATCACCATTTCCCATTTCAGGCCATGGGGGCAGGTGAGTCAGGGCTCCTAGTTGCTGGTGGCCCCAGGGTGCCTCCCCATCCCTCTGGTGTCTCTACCCTCTGCTCCCACCTTAATTATTTTGGGGACCCAGAATGGGCACCATTATTAATATGATGTTTATTGATAGCATCACAAAGTGACTATAATCAACAGTAAGTTAGGGTATACTTTAAAATAACCAAAAGAGGCCGGCACAGTGGCTTGTGCCTGTAATCCTAGCACTCTGGGAGGCCAAGGCAGTTGGATCACCTGAGCTCAGGAGTTCAAGACTGGCCTGAGCAAGAGTGAGACCTCCTCTCTACTAAAAATAGTAAACTAGCCGGGTGTTGTGGAGGGCACCTGTAGTCTCAGGTACTCAGGGAGGGAGAGGCAGGAGGATCACTTGTGCTTAGGAGTTTGAGACCAACCTGAGCAAGAGCAAGACCTGTCTCTACTAAAAATAGAAAAACTATGGCTCAGTGCCTGTAGTACAGTGGTTAGGGTGCCGGCCACATACACTGGGGCTGGCAGGTTTGAACCTGGCCCAGGCCTGCTAAACAACAATGACAACTACAACAAAAAAATAGCCAGGCATTGTGGCAGGCACCTGTAGTCCCAGCTACCTGGGAGGCTGAGGCAAGAGAATTGCTTAAGCCCAAGAGTTTGAGGCTGCTGTGAGCTGTGACAACACAGTACTCTACCAAAGGCAACATAATGAGACTTTTTCAAAAGAAAAAACAAACACCCTCCCCCCCCCGCCACACACACACACACACACACACACACACACACACATAGAAAAACCAGGGCGAGTGCTGTGGTAGACACCCGTAGTCTCAGCTGCACAGGGAGGCTGAAACAAGAGGATGGCTTGAGCACAAGTGTTTGAGGTTGCTGTGAGCTATGAGATGCCACGGTACTCTACCAAGGGTGACTGTGTCTCAGGAAAAAACAAAAACTAAAATAATGGAATTGAAATGTTCCTAACAGGCTTGGTGCCTGTGGCTCAAGTGGCTGGGGCGCCAGACACATACACCTAAGGTGGTGGGTTTGGATCCAGCCTGGGCCTGCCAAAACAACAATGATGGTTGCAACCAAAAAATGGCCGGGTGTTGTGACAGGTGCCTGTGGTCCCAGCTACTTGGGAGGCTGAGGCAGGAGACTCGCTTGAGCCCAGGAGTTGGAGGTTGATGTGAGCTGTAATGCCACGGCACTCTACCCAGGGGGATAGTTTGAAGCTCTGTCTCAAAAAAAAAAGAAATGTCCCTAACACAAAGAAATATTAAATGCAGAGGTGATGGATACCCCAGCTACTCTGATTTAATTAATTCACATTATATGCCCGTATTAAAACATCACACGTACCCTATAAAGATACACAACTATTATGTATCTATGATAATTAAAGATAAAAAGTTAACAAAATAACATTAGTTTAGAAATCAAAATCTTATTGGGACTTGAACCTGTACATGGTGGCGGCTTTCTTCCTGTAAAGAGGCCACACTCAGAGTTTTCTTCAAGCGACAATTTAACTTCTATTAGGTGAAGTTCTGGACGCCCACCCCACTGGGTGTCTACAGTTCCAGATGCCCACCCCACTGGGTGTCTTCAGGCCTCTCGGATTTCCCCAACCCAGGGACCCAGTTTGCAATCTTACCCATCTCAAAAAACAGCACCTTCAACAGCCAGGTTGCTCAAGCCATACGATGCCCCTCTCCACCCCCATTTTCATCCCACCACCAGCCTGGTGGGTCTCCCTCCCAGGACACCTTATATTCTGAATCCTTTTGCTTCTTTCCAGCCATTAGATCTCAGGGCAGCCATCACTGTCCTCTCTTGGACAGTCTCTTGAACAGAGCAGCGGCCTCCTAACTTGCCTCCTTGCTTCCCCTGCAGCCTCTGCAGGGCATCCCGTCCACAAAGCCAGGGTATCTTTATAAACATGGATCCTGTCATGCCCTTCCCCGCTTACAGCTCCTGAGGACTTTCCATGGAGATTGAGGCAGACGGAAGTGCCCCGTGAGCACCACATCCCAGTCACGTGGTCTTCTTGTTCCTCCTCTAGAACAAGAGGCTCCAGTCTCAGGGACTCTGCTGTGTTTGCTGTTCCCTGTGCCTGGATTGCCCTTCCCAGACTTTCTCCCTCACTTCACTTGGGCTCTGCTCAGACTCAGCTCCTCTTACCTGTCTTCCTCAACCACCCTTTCCTGACTATGTTGCCTCTCCTGCCTCCTCAACTTTAGTTGCATTATTTTGCATGATCATCCGCGTCGTATTTCTCACCCTCTGCAGTTACCAGACCCTCCTTTTATTTTTTGAGACAGAGTCTCACTACATTGCCTTCGATAGGGTGCTGTGGTGTCACAGCTCACAGCAACCTCAAACTCTTGGGCTTAAGCGATTCTTTTGCCTCAGCCTCCCACAGAGCTGGGACTGCAGGTGACCGCCACAATGCCCAGCTATTTTTTGGTTGCAGTCATCATTGTTGTTTAGCAGGCCCGGGCCAGGTTCGAACCTGCCAGCCCCGGTGTATGTGGCCGGCACCCTAACCACTGAGCTATGGGCAAGAGCTAGACCCTTGTTTGTTTGGTGGCTGTCTGCCTCTGCCCAAGCCTGACAGCTGATGACTCTCTACTGAACCATGATGCCCAGAATGGTGCCTGGTACTCAACAGGCATTTACTAAATCTCTGCAGGAAGGAGCAGGGGGAATGAATACAAAATGATTCATGTCTCTCCCCTCCCCTCTCCTACCCCTACCTAAGCAAAACCAGCAGTGGAGGAATGAACCAGAATGTCTGAAAGAGTTGTTAAGATTCCTTCTTTGGAATCACAACCAAGGGCTGAGAACCTGGGATGGATCCAGAGCAGCCAAGTTCCCACCCCTGGCACTGCGGTGTCCCCCGACGGGCGCGTGGGTGGGCTGGGTAACAGATCTCCTTGGGGTGGGGGTCAGGGGCCGGGACATCACGAGGTGTTTAAGCCTGTCAATAAAACAAGTGACCGCTGCTTTGTATCTGCACCTACTCAAGGGAAATAAAGTCGTTTGCTTATAAAGAATTTCCATAAACATTTCTGAGGATGTATATTAGGGGTAATCTTGGGATGTGCATTAAACTAAACAGGGTAGTGTAAACACAGGAACAGGCTGAAAGGGGGAGAATAAATGGCCTCGGTTTGCCCTGGCCCAGTGGCCTTCGGCGACTTGTGCAGAAACCCAGAGGCTTTGGTTCTTTAAAGAAAGAGAAACAAAGTGGGGAAGCCTAGTGCAGCCCTCCCATGGGGAGATTCTGGAACAGCCTCAGGAATTAAGCTTTCCCTCCCCTCCTCCTAATGTTCAATGCTTTGGATTCCTGAAGTCATCTATGTTGAAATACTTGAAAGCATCATAAAAAGAACCAGAACAGGTAGCTACGGGAGGAGGCACGTGCTCTCATTCCCCCTCAGTGCTGTGGGAGGGTCACATCACTGCCTCCCTTTTACAGAGGGAGCAGCTCGGGCACAGAGAACTTGATGACTTGCTGAGGTCTCGGAGCTCATGAGAGCCGGGCTGGGCTGTTACCTCTGCTGGTGGGGCCCCAGAGTCGGAGCTCATCCAAGGATCCTCCGCTCTGGGAAGGAAAATGTTTGCTGCTGTTACTGTCCTCATGCTGTCACTGAGCCTCGGGATTACTTTTGAGGAGACTCTAAGGCACATGTGTAAATTCATTGTGTGCCTCCATTCATGGTCCACTGTCATCATCGGCCCAAGAGCTCAAGGTTGTGGGCTGAAATTGTTATAGGTAGTGATGGGGAAGATGGCTCAAGATATATTATTATGTTTAAGAAGTAAATTCTGTAAGTTCTAAAAAATTAGGGTTTTCTTTCTTTCTTCTCTTTCTCTCTTTTTTTCTTTTTCTTTCTTCTCTCTCTCTGTCTCTTCTTTCTTTGACAGAGCCTCACTCTGTGGCCCTGGGTAGAGCATCTTGGCATCAGATCTCACAGCAACCTCAAACTTTTAGGCTCAAGAGATCTGTAGCAAGAGAATTGCTTAAGCCTAAGAGTTTGAGGTTGCTGTGAGCTGTGATGCCACAGCACTCTACCCAGGGCCATATAGTGAGACTCTGTTTCAAAAAAAAAAAAAGAAAGAAAGAAAAGAAAAACGTTTGCCCACCCTTCAGTGTGGAGTTATGAAGTGACCTCCAGTCTTGCTGGGCTTGAATTCTCACTCTGCATCCCCAGGTTGTCCTCTGTGGCTCAGGACTAGCTTGGACAATGGGACATCCCACTTCCTAAGAGCTTACCAACGTCTGGCGTTATCAATGCGTTCACCACTGTAATCTCCACAACTTTCTCGAGTAGCACCCATAACTGTCATCACTTTCCAATTTGAGGTCATGGCTGCTCTATAACTTGGGGAGACTTGGGTCACCCACAGAGAAGACTGGCCAAGATATGATTCAGAGCAGGAGTGGATTGAAATGACTCCTGAGTGGACACACTTCACACCCACACACCTCTGATGATGGGTGGAGTTCAAGTTGGCCTTACTTCCTTGTAGGTGGACTGGGGTCAACGAATCCCTTTGAAATGCAGGACTTGGTCCAGGGGCCATCCTCTCTCCCTGTCAAGTGCAAGGCCTGGCAAGACTCACTCACTCCAGGTGCCCCTGGAGATACCATTCTTTCTGAGTTGAATCAGTTCCACCATGGCTGTAATTGGAGAACTCACTGGAGGGAGGTGAGAGAGGATAGAAGACCAGTGAGGACCCTCCTGCCACCCTGCAGGTGATGCTATCAAATGGAGTTGCAAATGGATGGACGATCTAAATTGGAGATTTGGAGGGTGCACGGAGGTGATGAGTGGAGTGAGGGTCCCTGGCCCCCACCTCAAGCAGCTAGAGCACCTTCAGATTCTTCCCCAATACAAGCCATCCTCCCCTCCCTGGTATGAGTGAGGAATAACACGGAAGTCTATACAGTGAGGAAAAGACTCTGTAGTCTGACTTGTTTTTTTTTTTCTTTTTTGAGACAGAGTCACACTTTGTCACCCTAGGTCGAGTGCCCTGGCTTCACAGCTAACAGCAACCTCAGAGTCTTGGGTTCAAGCAATTCTCTTGTCTCAGCCTGCTGAGTAGCTGGGACTACAGGTGCCCACCACAACACCCAGCTATTTTTAGAGGGGTGTCACTCTTGCTCAGGCTGGCCTCAAACACATTAGCTCAGGCGACCCAGTGGCTTCCCAGAGCGCTGGGATTATAGGCATGAGCCACCTTGCCTGGCCTGGTCCTACATATTTTTCTCTATGCTAATTAAAATGCCCTTTGTAAATCCATCCAATGAAAACTCTTTTTTTTTTTTTTTGGCCAATGAAGTTAATTATGGAGAGAAACTCAGTCTTTTCTCTCTTCACGTCGTCTATGACATCCTCAAAAGACACACCATTGCTCAGAGCCACCTTGGGATAATGAATCAACCAGAAACAATTCTCTTGTAATTTGAGGCTTCATTTCATTAGCAAATAAAAACTGCTTGAAATACCACCACTGATCCTGTAAGTTTGATTTAATCCATTTGAGAAGGTCTCAGAGGCTTCACAGGTGGAAAATCGATTAAATCGATTTTTCCTTCATAAAAATGTATAGGTCTATAGACAGCCAGTGCCTTAGGCTTACAAAGCTACATCCACATTATCCCCCAGAATGACATAGCCTGGGAAAAAAGTCAGTTTGCACAACAGTACATAGATATGATCTCATTTACGTAAAAAGAAATAAGAAACAAAACCTAAAACTGAAAAATGCCCAGGACTTAGCAGTGCTGGGGGCCCCTGGGAGCTTGTTTGAAATGGAGAATAATGGAGAATTTCAGATTCTCCCCAAGACTCACTGAAACACAGCCTGCATTTTAACAAAATCCACAAGTGATTCGTTAGTACGTTAAAGTTTGACAAGCACAGCTGCAAAAGCTTATATTTGTGTTTCTGCACACTGCAAACACCTGTGTGTTATATATGTAACTATAATATCCCATCTATCCACCCAGCCATCTCGATATACATATATAAGTGGAAATATAAATATATAGAAAAGCCTCAAATTATATCCCCTAAATTGACCACGGTGGTTAATTTTTAAAAGAATGGATTTGTATGTTTGTTTTTCTCTAGAGACAGAGTCTCCCTCTGTCACCCAGGCTAGAGTGCCCTGATGTCATCATAGCTCACAGCAACCTCGAACTCTTGGGTTCAAGCGATCCTCCTGCCTCAGCTTCCAGAGTAGCTGGGACTACAGGCGCCCATCACAATGCCTGTGGTGAAAGGCCAATAGAAAAATGTTAGTTTTGGCTCGGCGCCTATAGCTCAACTGGCTAAGGCGCCAGCCACGTACACCTAAGGTGGCGGGTTTGAATCCCCAGTCCGGGCCCGCCAAACAACAATGACGGCTACAACCAAAAAATAGCCGGGCGTTGTGGCGGGCGCCTGTGGTCCCAGCTACTTGGGAGGCAGAGGCAGGAGACTTGCTTGAGCCCAGGAGTTGGAGGTTGCTGTGAGCTGTGATGCCACGGCACTCTACCCAGGGGGACAGCTTGAGGCTCTGTCTC
>CAUYTI010082369.1:0-12759 GCA_963575145.1 Galago senegalensis
TGTGGCGGGCGCCTGTGGTCCCAGCTACTTGGGACGTGGAGGCAAGAGACTCGCTTGAGCCCAGGAGTTGGAGGTTGCTGTGAGCTGTAATGCCACGGCACTCTACCCAGGGGGACAGCTTGAGGCTCTGTCTCAAAAAAATAAATAAATAAATAAATAAACATACTGCTTAAGGAAGCAAGTGCTCAAAATCAAAGAAACTCCAGAAACACCTATATAATTTTTAAGTACAAGAACATTGAATTAGTCTTAAGAAAACTCAACATACTTATCAATACTCACAGACACTATCTCAGTACCTTAAATAAACAACGTGGGCAGAGAAGGGAGCAGCCAAGCACAGCCAACTTTGCGAACCGACTCTGAGCTTGGTCTGCTTAGCTGCAACAAACAAAATACGGTGTGGTTCTACCTACAGTAACGTAACATACTGTGTTGACACAGAAACCCTCCTTTCATAAACTACACAAATTCTAAGACTTGCCAAAAGAAATCACCCATAGTTGAAGAGATAGCTGCCAAAAGAAAATTCTAAGGAGACCTCTTCCACCCCCACATGACACACACACACACACACACATACACCACGCGCAAGAAAAATCTCCAGGTTCCAGGAGCAGAGGGAACTCAAAAGAAGTGAAGAAACTTACAGTCCGTGCTGACTGGCCCAGAAGAGTATCACCCTCTGGCAAGCTGGGGCAATAACAACCTAAAGGCCCCATGATCTATAAGCTCAAACAGAAACTTCAAAGATTCACAAAGCTGCCTATTGACCCCCTATGCCGCAACCCCACCTACAGACATTTCAGCCCAGGCCAGACCGCACGTAAGATGGTGGTCCCACAACTGTAACACCGTATCCTTACTGTACCTTCTCTCTGTTTAGGTATGCTTAGATGCACACATACCAGCACTGTGTTACAACTGCCTCCAGTATCAGGGCAATAATAGCAGCAGTAGGCTATACCGTCACCTAGGTGTGTAGCAGACTGTCTGTATACCATCTAGGTATGTAAGTACACCATTCCAAAGTTTGCACAGTGACGAAACCACCTAGGGACACATTTCTCAGAACGTACCCCATAGTTCAGGGTCATCTCCTTGCCATAGCATTCCTGCTCAGTGAATCCGCACCAGGCCTAGCACTCACCATCCTCCCCAGGACCCTTTTCTCCTGCAGATGGAGCACATCTATTTGCAATTATCACACTGAATTTTAAATATCTGTGGATACTTGTTGATGGCAGGTGACTTTCCTCTCTGTAACCCTCTCAATTAAGCATAGTCTCTAGCTCTTAGCAGGTATCCAAGAAATGTGCACTAAGCAAATACACGAGTGGGTAATGAGGGGTGGGAAAGAAGAAAGGGAAGGGAGAAGAAGAGCTTCGGCGTTGACACGAATACACTTACAGCTTTGAAATAAGAAATGGGTTTTCCAAATAACACACACAGAGGTCTGAGATCCAGAATAGAGGTTTTTAAATACCTACAAATCAGGCGGGAAAGGAAAAGCCAGCAGAAACGTGAACAGGGGATACAGGACAACAACTAAACAAATGAAAACCAAGTGCCCAGGAAACAAGGAAAGGGCGGCTTCACGTGTAATCAGAAAGTGCAAATTTAAACAGAAAACAAGTTTTCAACCATCAGTTTAACAAAAGCTAAAATATTATTGTAATTGTTGAAGAGGGATACTTTGAGAAATAACTAGAACGGGTAGGAAATGATACAACCTTTGTGGAGGAAAATCTGACTACATGGGCCATTTTAAAATATGTGAAACTTTATGTTAATTTGCGTCACTACAGTGCCTTTTTACTATTACGTATCACGTAACACGTCATGTTGTATACCTTAAATACATATATAATAAAATTTATTTTTAAATAAATACATGAACCTTTAACCACAGAATTCCATCCTTGGCATCAATTCTACAGAAATACTTGCACACAATCAAAAGAGGTTCCTAAAAGGATTTTCACTGCACCACTTACAACCATAAGAAAAAAATTTTCTGTTGGGGGGACAGAGTCTCACCATGGTACTCCAGAGGCAAGAGTGCTAGGATTACAGGCATGAGCCACCACACCAAGCCTATTAATGAACATTTAAATTAATTCTCTTGTGCTGCCGGGCGCAGCAGCTCACACCTGTAATCTAATCCTAGTACTCTGGGAGGCCGAGCCAGGTGGATTGCCTGAACTCAGGAGCTGGAGACCAACCTAAGCAAGAGTGAGACCCTGTCTCTACTAAAACACAGAAAAACTAGCCAGGGGTTGTGGTGGGCACCTGTCGTCCCAGCTACTCTTGAGGCTGAGCCAAAAGGATTGCTCAAACCCAGGAGTTTGAGGTTGCTGAGAGCTACGATGACACCATGGCACTCTACCCAGCAGCTACAGAGTAAGACTCTGTCTCAAAAAAATAAAATAAATATTTATTAATAAAGAAATCATTAAATCAAGTTCCTACAGCTTCGGCGGGAGGGAATCCAGGCTGGGCAGAGTCATGTTGTATACAGGTTGTGTGTTGTTCAGAAAGTATGGAAATTTCATTGATAACCTAAGGGAGGAAGTGGTGGGATGGGTTATCCTCATTTAGGTGGAGAAGGTGGAAGAGGCAGTGATGTCTGGGTTGTAACCCACAAAACCCACCAAAAAATGACATTAAGACAACTTAAAGACAAATAACCTCAGAAACAATTTGTGACGGAAGGAGGAGCAAATAGGTTAGTGAACGGAAAGGCTCCAAAGGAAAGGACTATGAAATCCCTGTACCTGTGGGTATTTCAATAACTGATGAAAATGGTAAAATTATAGGAGAATTCAATTAATAAAGGGATAGAATTTTGGTAGCTGAAGGAGGTCTCGGTGGTAAATTACTTACAAATTTCTTATCATTGAAAGGGCAGAAACAAATAATTCACCTTGATCTAAAACTTATAGCTGGGTCAGCACCTGTGGCTCAAGCGGCTAAGGTGTCAGCCACATACACCTGAGCTGGTGGGTTCGAATCCAGCCCGGGCCCGCCAAACAACAATGATGGCTGCAACTAAAAAAAAAAAAAAAAAAAATACCCAGGTGTTGTGGCAGGCATCTGCAGTCCCAGCTACTTGGGAGGTGGAGGCAGGAGAAATGCTTGAGCCCAGGAGCTGGAAGTTGCTGTGAGCCATGATGTCACAGCACTCTACCCATGGCAACAGCTTAAGCCTCTGTCTCAAAAAATAAATAAAATAAAACTTATAGGTGATGTCAGCCTAGTGAGATTCCCCAAAGCTGGAAAATCCTCTTTGCTAAGTCAAGTTTCTCATGCAAAACCTGCAATTGCAGATTATACATTTACAACATTAAAGTCTGAACTTGGAAAGATTCTGTATAATGATTTCAAACAGATATCAGTAGCTGACCTTCCAGCTTTAACAGAAAGAAGGAGCACATTTGAACACAGGAATGGGCCACAAATCCCTAAAGCATATAGCAAGAACTAGACGTCTATTTGTTGTTGACATTTGTGGATTTCAGCTTTCTTCCAAAAGTCAACACAGAACTGCTTTTGAAACTAGAATACTGCTTACAAAAGTGTTGGAGTTGTACAAAGAGGAACTTTAGACAAAACTTGCCCTCCTGGTAATTAATAAAATGTACTTGCCAGATGGCCAAGATAAATTCCAGGCATTGGTGAACCAGCTTCAGAATCCTAAAGATTTTCTGCATTTATTTGGGAAAAACATGATTCCCAAAGAGAATCCAAGAGAGGACTATGGAGTTCCAACATATCATCCCTATATCTGCAATTACTGGAGAAGGAATTGAAGAATTCAGGAACTGCCTAAGAAAACCACTGGATAAGCACACCAACCAGGAAAATGACGCATATCACAAGAGACAGTTGCTTAATTCACAGATTTCTACTACAACATGTTGCAGTGAGCCACCCTCAAAGCATACTGTTACTAGAATGGATATAGTTTCCGTCTACTAAAAATAGTATTGACAAATACTATTTAGCCCTAAAAAAGAAAGAAATCTTTTTTTTTTTTTTTTTTTTTTTGCGACAACATGGATGAACTAGAGGACACTATGTTAAGTGAAAAATGGCAAAGGCAGACCCAGGAAGACAGATACTCCATGGTTTCACCTACATGTGGAATCTTAAAAATTCAGCTCCTAGAATCAGAGTAGAAATGTGGATACCGGAGGGTCAGGGGATGTTGGTTATAGGATACAGAATTTCACTTAGATAGGAATGTCGGAGAGATCTACCATGCAGCATTCACTGTAATTAATAACGTGTTGTATTTTTTAAAAATCATTTAAGAGTAGATTTTAGATGTTATTACCACACAAACTAAGTATATGAGGTAATGTGTATGTTAACTAGCTCAATTGAGCCATTCCACAATGTATATATATTTCAAAATAAGGTGTACATAAATATATGCAATTTTTCTATGTCAATTAAAAACTAGTATCAAGACTGTGTTAATTTTAAAGCTTTTTCATGGATATTTTTTAGTAGTATTACTAACCTGTTTCCTTTTTTGTAGTTAACTATATTAATAGCAAAAAGCAAAGTAACTGAGAGCTAAAAATTATATTTTACAAGTTTATGATCCATCCCCTATAGTAATATTCTCTGATACTCCTTTACTTATGATGTCCCTACTGGGATCATTTTAAAAAATAATATGGAAGGATTCCTTTGATTATTAGAATGAGCAGCTAGGTTGGTGGTTTGCTGCTGAGTCTGTCATGTTCCTGGTTGCACTAAATATATAATAGCTCTCTTTTCTGGAAAACCTCAAAACCCTGAATTTGAATGATAATAAGTGATAATAAGATTGCAGATAATATTTAACGGGGAAAAAAAAAAGAAGTCATTGATCAACTGTAGTTTATGGTTTACACATACTATGGAAAAGTATGTGGTAACTAAAAGCAATCATGTAGATTTATACATACTAATCTGAAAAGGTCTCTAAGCTATGTTGTAAAGTAAAATAGTAAACCCCAGGACATGGATATGTATGCTACTATAACATTTACATAAAGAAAAAATAGAGAAACAAAACACAAAACCATTTCCATGGTTACTTATAAACAAACAGAAAAGGTCTGAAAAGCTATCTGTAGAAAGCATAAGTGATGATATCAAGAGATCAGAGGATGGGCCTAGGAGAAAGACAGTCATTGTATTTATATCATTTCCTCTTTTACAATCTAGAACACTTTTAGATGTTGGTCATTAAAATCTTTTAAATTATCCAAAGTAAGACAGTCTCTCTCACTTTGCTGCACTCAGTACAGTACTGTGGCATCACAGCTCACAGCAACATCAAACTCTTGGGCTCAAGCGATTCTCTTGCCTCAGCCTCCTGAGTAGCTGGGATTATAGGTACCTACCACAACACCTGCCTATTTCTTTTTAGAGATGGGGTCTGGCTCTACCTTAGGCTGGTCTCAAACTCAGGAGCACAGGCAATCCACCCATCTCAGCCTCTCGGAGTGCTAGGATTACAACAGGTGTGAGCTACCACGCCCATTTTTTTTTTAATTAAAAAATTATAAGAGGCAGGAGGTGCCCATAGCTCAGTAGGCAGGGTGCTGGCCACAAACCCAGCCCGGGCCAGCTAAACAATAGACGACTGCAACAAAAAAATAGCCGGGCACCTGTAGTTCCAGCTACTTGGGAGGCTGAGAAAAGAGAATCACTTAAGCTGAATAGTTTGAGGTTGCTGTGAGCTGTGATACCACAGCACTCTACCAAGGGCAACATAGTAAGACTGTCTCAGAAAAAAAAAATTATAGGAAAGAAAACCTTTTACACATCACCAACACATTAGTAAACGTTATTAAACTCAATGAGTAAGACACTACAGAGGCAAAGAACAGGTGGAATTGGGAGTTTGGGGGAAGATATCAAGGCCTTAGCAAAGAACAACCACTTCTTCCTAAGAAAATGAGAAGAAAGAGTAGGTGGCTCAGAGAGATGTGAGGTACAGAGAAGAGAAACTGAGGAACCATACAATGGATAGATTCGATTATCACAGTAAAGTACAAAGCAAGGTAAGCTTCTGGATGCAAGGAGGTTACCAGAAGCAGTTAGAAGCTCATTTACTCAGTCAGTAAATATTTATTAAGCACCTACTAGAAGCCAGGCACTCCCCTCAAGCTATGGATACAACAACGAAGGAACAAGAAAAAAAAGGTCTCTATTCTTAGGTCATTTTGCATTCTAATGCGTTTGTTACAGGTATTAAAGAGGCAATAAACTAAGATACCTATATACACAAAATCAGAGAGTGTCATACATTCTGCAAAGAATTAATCAGAGTGCTGTAACTGAGAACTAATTTCACAGTTACTTTTAGCAGGGAGCTCAGGAAACACCTCTCCAAGGAGGCAATATTTTAGCTGAAATCCAAGTGACCAGAAGGAACCAGAAATGACGAATCTGGAAGGACAGCAATTAGGCAGTGGGAAGAGCACATGAGCACATGACTCTAGGTAGAATATAAGAACTTAGCGCATCTACTCAAGGAATATTTTAAAAGCTGTAGGAAGGAATGAAGAGGAGACTGGCACCAGATGACAGAGAAGACAATGAACCTACAGAACTTCACAGTCATAGATAAAGTAACCTGCATTGTCTTCTAAGGGGATGAGAAGACACTAAAGAATTTTAAGCTTGAAAGTGAAGTTATCTGTCTTATAGGGGTACAGGTGAATCTTTCTAAGAGTAGAATGTGAACGTTTTAAAGCAATAACTGAGAAAATGACATGAAGGCTGTGTTGACCAGTTAGTTTGAAGTATTTCAGAATGCATGTGAAAACCCCACACTGTACCCCAGAAGTGCATTAATGTACATAGTTAACATTCAATAAAAAAAAAAAAGAACACTTATCCCATCAGATCCTCTGATGCTACATCAAGGATGAAGCAGCAAATATATGTCAGATCTAGGAGTTCTGGGAAAGGTATGACAGAGGATGTTTTTCTTTTGCCGCTGCATTCCAACAAATAAATATCTGTCTTCCTTTAAGCACCTGGATGTCGAGAGCTCAATGTAATTGACCCCATGCAGGTTGTGAAGAAAATTAGAAACCCTATCTCATGCTGAGAGCTATAAGTTTTCATCAACAATTTAGACCTAGCCTGAGGCGTCAGCTCTTTCTTCCTGAACACATAGGTCTAGTTTATTTTCCAAAGTACATTACTTAGAACACTAGTCCTACAGGGCACTTTATGGAACAAATGTACCAAAGTTAAACTTAATTTTAGGAAAAGTCGTACGATGTATACCTATGAGATAATGATAATACATCTTAGAATATTTAAATAAGATTTCTAATAACCCAAAGAGTAAATGAAAAACAAAAACAACAGAAAACTGTTTAACTTTGTTGAATATTCATCCTAATGGCCCTCTCTCAACACACACACACACACACACACATTCTCTTCTCTCCTTTAATTAAGATTTTATATGTAGAATTAGTCATTAAGGCTGTGTGTTCCAAGCATAAAAATAGATAAATAGACCAATGGTTTAGAATGAAATTATGTAACAGACCCTTATAGTAATTATGATGAAGATGAGTGGGTAAAGGTGTGATCTTTTTTGATAGAAAGTACCAGGTCAGTTGAATAGCCATTGAAGGGAAAAATGATCTTTACCATGTATCTAAAGATAAAATGATATGACTTTTAGAAGAAAATATAGTGAATAACTTTTTGACATGAGAATGAAGTTTTCTTAACATACAAAGGAAGGAGAACAGTAAACCCTGAATTCAGCTCAGTTTAAATTCAGAACTTCTTTTCATCAGAGGACATTGTTAAGAGAATAAAGAGGCAGGCCACCGATGAGGACAAGCTATTTGTACTGTGTGTATCTGACAAAAGACTCAGGTATAACATATATGAAAAATTCGTACTAGCCGATATTGAAAGGTAGACAATCCAATAGAAAAAAATAGAGAAAAGATTTGAAAAGTTCTATCTTAGAAGAAGATATTCAAATAGCCAATAGAGTTGTAAAAAAGTGCTGAAATTTATTAGGTACCAAGAAAATACAAATTAGGCTTGGTGCCCGTAGCACAGTGGTTAGGGCGACAGCCATATACACTGAGCCTGGCGGGTTCAAACCTGGCTGGGGTCAGCTAAACAAAAATGACAACTGCAACAAAAAACTTCCAGGCATTATGGCAGCTGGTAGTCTCAGCTACTTAGGAGGCTGAGGCAAGAGAATTGCTTAAACCCAAGAGTTTGAGGTTGCTGTGAGCTGTGATGCCACAGCACTCTACCCAGGGTGAAATAGTGAGACTTTGTCTCAAAAAAAGAAAAAAAAATACAAATTAATACTACAGTGTGATACAAAGGAATGGCTAAAATAATAGAAAATTCTAAGTGTTGTCAAAGCTGTGGAGCAATGGTGTCTCTCAGCACCTGTTGGTGACGGTGTAAAGTAGTGTGACCCCTCGGGAAGACTGGTTAGCAGTGATGACTAATGCTGAATGTGTGCTCAGCCTATCATCTAACATAGATCACTGGACTTAGACAAAAGGCTCAGCAAAAATGTATATGTATGTTTACCAAAATGTGTTCAGGGCAGCGTTATTTGTAAGAGCTCCCACCCAGCCCCCCATGGAAACAATCCAGTGTTTATTATACTAGAGTGGGTAACCTGTGACAGCTGCACACAGAGAGACCTCATCAGTGAGAAGGAAAAAACTTCAGCTGTATGTAATAATATGTGTAAATCCACAAACATCATTTTGAGGTATAATAGCAAGAATAAAAAAGAATACACACTGGGTGATTTTGCTTATAAAGAGTTTATAAACTGGCCCGAGTCATCTCTGGTATTAGATATCAAGACGGTGGTTACTCTGGAAGGGGACCCGATGGGGATTCTGGGGTGCTGCTAATGTTGTGTTTCTTGATCTGGATGTTTATTTCAATTTGTGAAAATTTACTGAGTAACGCACTTATGATTTGTGCATTTCCCCATACGTTTGGTATATAGTCATAGGCTGCGTAATGATGTTTTGGTCAATAACAGACTATCTATGTTGGTGGTCACATAAGATGATAATGCCGTTGTCACTGATTTTTAGCTGGCCCAGGCTGGGTTCGAACCTGCCACCCTCGGTGTATGTGGCTGGAGCTGTAGCCACTGTGCTCACCTGATGTGCATGATGCAATGGTACATTTCAAAACTATTAAGAAAAGAGTATAATTGTGATGGCTGTGTTACTTAGTTCAATGTAAGCATTTCACATATCAAATCAGTACACTGAACCCCATAAATGGATCAATATACACAGTTATGATTTATTTAAAAAAATTGTTGAAACAAACAAACAGATTATAATGCCATATTTCTACTGTTCCTTCTTAGGTTGAGATACATAAATACTTAACATTGTATTATAATTGCCAATAGTATCCATTATGCCAACATGTACAGGCTTGTAACCTGGAGGAGGGATGAGCTACACTGTACAGCTAAGGGTGTAGTAGGCCACTTCATCTAGAATCACACAGTGACAGATTCACACAGGGAGTCACAGAAAGGAATGCCTCCCCATCATTGACATGTGACTGTACTAAAATAAAGAGTGTGTTAAAGAGGGCAGATATAT
This sequence comes from Galago senegalensis, assembly GCA_963575145.1. Classification (NCBI taxonomy): domain Eukaryota; kingdom Metazoa; phylum Chordata; class Mammalia; order Primates; family Galagidae; genus Galago; species Galago senegalensis. The sequence continues at coordinate 9,648 of CAUYTI010082369.1, forward strand.
CAAAACAAAAGATTTCCTTAAAAAATGACTCTTAGATCACACACTTTGGGAAATACTAATCTCGTCACACAATGCTATTGATATGTATTGTTCAAGTGATATATTCTTTATTGAAATAAGTTCAGGTGAAATGATAGACCACAGAAACATTAATGGACACGGTTCCTAATTGATGTCCAAATGCGTCATTATTGATGTGCTAGAGATGAAGCAGTGATGAATGAGTAAATTAGGAGGAAAACATCTAATGGACTTCTGAAAGTAATGAAAGAAAATAGGTATTTTAATTACATCAATGTTAAACAAGATTAAACTGATGTTTCTCTTTTTAGTTTGGAGAAAGACAATGTAAAGTTTTAATGACCTTCTAAGAAATGTTTAAAAGTATTCTTTAGCAAATAGCAACTCTGTGGACTTACTCATGGTGATTATTATTTTTTTTAATTTCAGGTTCATGTGAAGGTATAAACAACCAGGTCATAAATATTTGAATTTGTTAGGCAGAGTCCCTCTTGTAGTTGTGTCTTGTACCCCAAAGCTGTGCCAGATGCCCCTAAATCGTGTGCATTAAGTGAGAGGACACCAGTCCCTCTACTCCCCTCTTCCCTCTCCCTCACTCCCCTCCCCCCCAACTTGAATTGAATTGAGTTTTTCTCTTATGTGGGCATGAATTAGATTATCTACCGGTTTCATATTAGTATTTAGTGAGTTGGATATTTGCTTTTCCGTTCTTATGACACTTTACTAGGAAGAGTGTGTTTCAGCTCCATCCAGGTTAACACAAGTGATGTAGAGTCGCCATCTTTTTTATGGCCGGATAGCACGTGTTCCGTGGTGTACATATACACCGTTAACATTACACATGTTAATTCATTCCTGAGTTGACGAGCATTTAGGTTGCTTCTACATCTTGGTGATTATAATTGAGCTACAATATACTGGTGAAAATGTCTTTATGATAAACTGATTTTTTTTTTCTTCTGGGTAGATCCTTAATAGTGGGATTGTGGGGTCAAATGAGAGGTCTAATTTGAGTTCTTTGAGGATTCTCCCTACTTCTTTCCAAAGAGACGGGTTTAGTTTGTAGTCCCACCAATAATGTAGAAGTGTTCCCTTTTCTCCACATCTGCACCAGCATCTGCAACTTTGGGACTTTGTGACAGGGGCTAATCTTACTGGAGTTAGGTGATATCTCAGGGTGGTTTTGATTTATGTTTCTCTGATGATTAGGGACAATAAGTATTTTTTCATGTTTGTTAGCCATTGGTTTGTCTTCCTCAGAGAAGGTTCATGATCATGTGCCTTGCCCACTTATAAATGGGATAGTTTGCTCTTTTTTTGTTGATTAATTTGAGTTCTCTATAGATCCTAGTTATCAAGCCTTTGTCAAATGAGTAACATGCAGACACTTTTTCCCATTCTGAAAGTTGTCTATTTGCTTTAATTAGTTGTGTCCTTAGCTGTGCAAAAGCTTCCCAGTTTGATTAAGCCCCATTTGTTTATTTTTGTTGTTGTTGCAATTGTCACTTAAGTCTTCTTCATAAAATCTTTCCCTAGTCTAACATCATCAAGAGTTTCCCCCCACTTTCTTCTAAGATTTTTATAGTTTTGTATTTTATTTTAAATCTTTTATCTACCTTGGGTTGATTTTTGTAGGTGGTGAAAGGTGTGGGTTTAGTCTTTTACATGTGGTTATCCAGTTCTGCCAGCACCATTTGTTGAACAGGGATGCTTTTCCCTAGTGTATACTTGCATTTGGTTTATCAAAGATCAGATGGTAAGTAGAGCCTGGTTTCATCTCTTGATTTTCTATTCAGTTCCAAATGTCTATGTCTCTATTTTGGTGCCAATACCATGCTGTTTTGGTCACTGTGGACTTTTAATATAGCCCAAAGTCTGGCAGAGCGATGCTTCCAGCTTTGTTTTTTATTACTAAAAATTGCCTTGGCTATACAGGGGTTTTCTGGTTCTATACTCAATGAAGAACTATTTTTTCCAGTTCTTCAGAGTATGATGTTGGTATTTTATGGGGATTGCATGGTCTGTAGATTGCTTTGGGTAGTATAGACATATTAAGATGTTGATTCTTTCCAGCCATGAGCATTGTGTGCTCTTCTGTTTGTTAATGTCTTCTGATATTTCTTTTCTTAGGGTTTTGTAATTTTCTTTGTAGAGGTCCTTCACCTCTTTTGTTATGTATATTCCTAGGTATTTCATTTTCTTTTTTTTGAGACAGAGCTTCAAGCTATCCCCCTGGGTAGAGTGCTCTAGCATCACAGCTCACAGCAACCTCCAACTCCTGGGCTCAAGTGAGACTCCTGCCTCAGCCTCCCAAGTAGCTGGGACCACAGGTGCCCCGCCACACCACCAGCTATTTTTTGGTTGTAGCCATCATTGTTGTTTTGGTGGGGCTGGGCTGGATTTGAACCCACCACCTTAGGTGTATGTGGCTGGTGCCTTAGCCTCTTGAGCCACAGGCACCAAGTATTTCATTTTCTTTAAAGTTACTGTGAAGGGAATTTTGTCTTTGATTAGCTTCCCAGCATGGGCTTTTATGGCTATTAAGGTTACTGATTTGATACCCGGAGATGTTACTGTATTTCTTGATCATTTCCAGGAGTCTTGTGCTTAAATCTCTGGGGTTCTCTAAGTATAAGATCATATTGGCAAAGAGCGAGTGTTTGACCTCCTCTGGCCCGATTTGGGTGCCCTTTAAATCCTTCTTTTGCCTGATTGCATTGGCTAGAACTTCTAGCTCAATGGTGAATAGTAGTGGTGACAGAGAACAGTCCCTGTCTGGTTCCTATTTTAAGTGGAAAAGCTTTCAGTTTTACTCCATTCAGTATGATATTAGCTGTTGGTTTGTCGTAGATGGCTTCAGTCAGTTTTGGAAAAGTGCCACCTATATTCTTATTCCTTGTTAAAAAAGGATGTGAAAATTTTTTTTTTTTGAGACAGAGCCTCAAGCTATCCCCCTGGGTAGAGTGCTGTGACATCAAAGCTCACAGCAACCTCCAACTCCTGGGCTCATGCGAGTGTCCTGCCTCAGCCTCCCAAGTAGCTGGGACCACAGGTGCCCATCACAACACCTGCTATTTTTTGGTTGCAGCCA
>CAUYTI010082370.1:0-17293 GCA_963575145.1 Galago senegalensis
GTGTCCTTGGTGGAGAGTGAAAGAAGATGAGGCCTTAATGCCTTACAGCAGTGTTTTTCAACTTTTTTTTTTTTTTTAATCTCATGGCACACTGGAACCTATAGGTAAGCTACTGCAGCACACTTAAATTATGTTGATCAAAAAAAAAAAAAGAGAGCCAGAGCTTGTAATCCCAGCACACTGGGAGGCCGAGGCAGGTGGATTGCCTGAGCTCAGGAGTGGGCCAGAGGGAGACCTCATCTCTAAAACAAAAGAAGGCGGCTTGGCACAGTGGTTATGACACCAGTCACATGCACCAAGGCTGGTGGATTTGAATCTGGCCCAGGCCAGTTAAAACAACTATGACAACTGCAACAAAAAATAGCCTGGCATTGTGGTGGGCAGGTACTCAGGAGGCTGAGGCAAGAGAATTGCCCAAGTCCAAGAGTTGGAGGTTGCTGTGAGCTGTGATGCCATGGCACTCTAGCAAGTGTGACATAGTGAGACTCTGTCTCAAGAAAAAAAAAAGCAAAAACAAAGGAAAAAATAGCAAAAAGAATATACTTACTGTACTTTGAACTTCTTTCAACAATAATTAAATTAATTCTCTCTAAACATCTTCACGGCACACTTAAGTTCCTCTCTGCCGAGGCAGACTGTTGACAATTACTGTCCCACAGGTCTGAGAAGCCACTTCGGGGAGCAGTGGCCCGGGCCAGTGTCACACTTCCCATCGTGGTGTTACCTGCTGCTCTTTGCCCCTGGAACTTAGGCCCAGGAGTCTTTATGTGATAGACGGCTGGGGTCAAACCAGTGTCCAACATCTCTCAGCTAAAGGCCGGGTTTGTTTCTGTTCCACACATGCCGCTGACACCAGGTCGGCCCCTTCTAGCCCCCTGAGCTGTCTGCTCACTTCCCTGGCTGGCCCAGCTCCATCTTCCTCCCCAGACAGTCCTCCCCTCTTTAGTGCTTGCATAGAAATCACATTGCCTGTTCACAGGGACCCTAACTCAATGTCTTCACGAGCCCGTTGGAACAAAATTGGTGGGGCCCCTCCAGCCTGGCCTCAGCGCACCTCCCGTTCCCCTCTGCATACGGAGAGGAGCCATCTGGTCCCTCTGCCTCTCTGTCCTGGCAGTTGCTCTGCCACACCCCCTGGCTTCTGTGCCTCTTTTCTTCTGATTTTGGGACCTACGTCTAAGTCCACTTCTCTGTGAAACTCTCCTGCCTTCCCGTAGCGCTATCACTGATGGCGAACATCCTGGTCCAAGTTCAGGCTGCTCTCAAGGGCAGAAGCCAAGTGATGGACCAGCCAAAGCACAGTCTTGAACGCAATGTAAGCAGTGGTGACCCCTGTGTTCTCTCCCCTGTGCTCTCGTCAGCACCTAACTTAGCAGAGGCTAACTTAGCAATTGCTGAATGAATGCATCGATCATTAGAAGGAAGGAATGGAGCCGCCACGGCCACTGCCCTTGCTCTCGCGGCCCTCCTAATTTAGGCAGAGGCAGAAGGACAGTGGGTACGCTTGACAAGCACCCGGCCCGCTCTCATCTTCAAGACCCCTCTGGGACCATGCTTCTGTAAGGAGGCTGGAGAGAGCTGCAGGAGGAGGGTGACATTTATGAGGCGCTAGGGATGTGTCTTTGCTGGGAAGCAGAGCTGGAGGTCCTCCTGGGCAGAGGGGCCTGCAGGACACCGCCTGGAGGAATGAGGGCGCTTGTGCTTGCCAGGCAGACCTCAGGTAGGCAGTGGTGGGGTCTGAGTCCATGGTGGGTGTGAAGGGTAGATGGCCCACTTGGGATGTCATGGTGCTGGGGAAGCTTTGGACATCATAGTCATTCTGGCCTGATTGTAGAGGTGGGGGAGGCAGGGTCAAAGCCTCCTAAGAAGAGCGTCATAAGGAGGTTAACCCTAGTCAGGCTACAGGGTGGAAGGGCTTGAGGAAGGGAGACACAGTGAGAGCAGCTAAGAAGCCATTGCTGTGAGGCCCCGCCACAGCCTGAGGAGGAACAGAGGGTGACAGGGGGGATCTGTCAAGCCTGAGGGCAGAGCTGGGGGGTGGCGGCGTGCGCCCTTAAGGGAGAGGGAAGAGCTGGCACGGGGATGAGTTGGGGGGTGCGGGAGTAGGGGAGGTAGGGGGAACTTCCCGCCGTTTGGAGCCCGCTATGCCCCAGGCTCTGGTGCTAGGCACACTCTACCAGCGTCTTAATTACGTTGACAACTCTGTGAGGTGGGTACAAAGACCAGCTTTCCCAACAGAAGAAAGTAGCTGAGCTTTAAGATTTAAGGACCTGTTCAAAGTTGGGCGGCCAGCAGTGGGGGCACTGGCCTGGCAGCCAGGTCTGCTGCTGCGCGTTCACCTGCTTCCCCTTCCACCCCCAACCGCGCCTCCTCCCCGCAGCTGTGTCTAGGGAGCCTCTCTCCTTGTCATTGGCTTTTTGTACCTTACTCCAAGGTGTTCTGCTTTACAGCTTAAAGAGCCAATGTCTCTGGAAATTCTTTTCTTTGGAGGATACACTTGGCCTCAGACTCTGAGTATCGCAGAGGGCGTTTTGGGCAAAGCTTCCTGCCCAGCTGAAGATGAGGTGGTGTGTTCCGACCCTGGGCGGGGAGTGTCCAGCAGTGGGGAGGTTGTGCCCATTCCTTCAGAGCAAAGAGGACAGAGAAAGACTGTCTGGTGACAATGCTCCCTGGTCAGATGAAGGGACGGACCAGCAGGCAGGCGGAGTTAAGAAATGTGCCGCCCTCCTGGGAGCCTGAGGCTGAGCTGCGGCCCGACCTCCTGACTTCCTGCTCTGGCCTCTAGAGCCTGGCGTTGCTCAATCCTTGTACTTTGTTTTTCAATAACGTAACCGGAGCTGGGGCTAGACGACTGTATTTTCTGTGCCACCCCGTCACCACTTGGCACTTCCTGCTACCAATCTGGAAAGTGGCATCACAAGTCTGTACATTAAGCTCTTGTTAGAGAGATGGAGGGGATCCTTCAGAGTCCACCGCTGTCATATCCCTCTCTTCCCATCTGCCTACCGTCACTGCCAGCAGGGTGATATCAGCGTCCCCAGGCGACCTCTGGCTGGGAGAGGCGGAGGCAGGGTTGAGAATGCTAACTTTCTGGATGACTCAGAACGGGATGAGAATAGGGGGGCTGGGAGGGCTCCTGCCCGGTGCCCTGGGGTTCGTAGGAGCCTGGCCCTGGCGCAGCCTCACCAGCACCCTGTTGGCCAGGGGCCCACTCCGGCCTCTCCCACCACTCTCCTCCCCCTTAGCTCGCTCGGGCAGTGCAGTGAGCTTGGACTAGGGCATGCACCTTGCTCAGCCCCTCTGCAGTACCATGTGCTGCATCGCCAGGGCCCAATGCGCTTTGTCCTTGCCTCGTTAATTTGGCAACATCCTTAGCAAACCCATAAATCTCCTCTGGAGTTTACTGAATAGCTTTTCATGTAGTCACCAAATTGTATTTGCCATCTCCCTTAATCTTTTCACATGCATATTTGAAACAATTATTCAAATGAATGATAATTACGTCCTTGAAAAGTGGAGAGGGAGAGAGAAAAGCTTTGAAGGCTGAGACTGAAAACCTTGTCCCCAGCAGCCCTCCCACTAGCGGCTGCAGGGGGACCCTTTGTGCCCCGGACCCACCGCCCAGGCCCCTGGACAGGAGGGAAAGTGCTGGGAGACACGTTATTTCCCGTTCTTCCAGGATTCTGCTCCTCTCTGAGTTCTCCTGGGGAAGTGGGAAGGGAATCTGTCTGGTCACTGAATTAAATTTTCCTATTTCTAATCTCATGCTGAACCTGTGTGGGAGATCCCACACCGTAAGGATTGTGTAGGTGATTCTCGTCTACATCACGAGGAGATGTAGATGCCGCCACTTCAACATCAAAGAGTTGTGTTTGCGGTGAATATCGTCAGGAGTCTGAAAGCTAAAGGAACCTTCTCCAAAGACAGCTCGGAAGGGTCTGCGTGTGATTGGAAACATTAGCAATGGACGTCCTGCCTTTTAAACTCTCAAGACTACGGACAATGCTCGGGAGAGGAGCCCAGACTATAAATAACCTTCAGACACAGAACTAACCAGCCTTGAGCCCTGGTCAGCTGGCCTGAGTTCTGGGCCAGCGCCATCCTCACAATCTGTAGGACAGGCAGGTCTCTGGGAAACCTTTACCTCTGATCTAAGTGACATCTTTTTCTTAACTCTTTGTACGTGAAAGCAGGGTCATAGAGGTGTGTGGGTCTGCTGCCGACAAGCTCCACTTCAGATTGTGCCTAAGTGAAACCACAGCATGTACAGTACAACGCGCCTCCATTCCTCAGGACTAAACCTCTGTAGAATAACTCACGTCAAGGACACTCAGGGGCCCACTCCAAGTACTGCCTTGCAGCACGGGCAAGTAGGAGGCGGCTTTGGAGGCAGGTAGAGAGGGGTTCAAACCACGGGGCTGCCATTGAGCAAGTGCTTTAACCTGCATCTTAGTTTCCTCTTTTCTAAACAAGGATAATGTTTGCTTCACAGGGTCGGACCCTCAAATGTGAGGGGTCTCCTGCTTTAAGAGCAGCAGTTAGAAACTGGGAGGAGATGCTCACGGCGAAAAACCACCACCAGTGTCATCTGACACCTCCCCAGAAACGTGCACGTCCACCGAGGCACAGAGGGCCCCCTGTTCTGTGGGGACAGGCATCCTCTCTCACTCAGGTGGGAGAGAAAACATGCAGACTAAGTGTCACCTTCAGGACTGAAGTGGAGTCCAGAGAGGTTAACAGTGCAGCCCAGAAACTACGTAACTATCAGATTCTGTAATTTGTCATCATTGTTTGTTATTTTACTCACTTCCCTATTATGATACATAGAACCCCCTCCCCCCAAACCACAAAGAGTGAGTGACGGGGTTATCAAGGAAATGGGTTCCAAGGACTCCTTGAGGGTTAATGTCACTCCTGACACAGCCCTCACTATAGAATATATCAAATCACATCAAATTGTTAGAATTCAAACTCTTCCACAGTTTAACTCAATAGATAGGGAAGGCGCTAATGAGAACATCTGAAAATCATTACGCATTTAAATACCCCCAGTTATTTACACAACAATGGCTGTCACTCCTTGAACACATGCTATGGATTTGCATGTTCAAAGGTTTTCACGTGTTTCAACTCAGTCTTAACCACCCCAGGGGATGGGGCGATGATTACTGGTTTAGACAGTCCCAACTCTGATGCGTCTAGATGTGTGGGGCGGGGACTCTGCACCTGCCCAGAAGTACATTTTTAAAAGTACTTTAAAAATAACATTTCTCATAACACTTTTAATAGCATTTTAAGAAAAGTTTATTTTAAAAATCTCAAAAAAGGAAATGTTAAAAATAACTTTTAAATCCGTTTAAACCTTTAAAAACAAAGGTGAAAACTGAGGCTGACGCGGGTGGATTGCTTGAACTCAAGAGTTTGAGACCAGCCTGAGCAGGAGCGAGACCCCCATCTCTACTAAAAACAGAAAAACTAGCCGGGGGTTGGGGGGTGGCTGTAGTCCCAGCTACTTGGGAGGCTGAGGCAAGAGCATCACCTGCGCCCAAGAGTTTGAGGTTGCTGTGAGCTATGACACCACAGCCCTCTACCTAGAGGGGCAAAGTGACTGTCTTCAAAAATAAATAAATAAATAAAATGGAAATCGTTAACTGTCAAATGGCAGCAGAGGCTGATGTACAAACGAGCGCGTGGATTTAATGAAGGAGAGGCCCAATTCCAGGTTGCTTTTTACAACTCTACCCTCCCCACACCCTGCTTGCTTTTGCTTTATCACTAGTGGCATTAGGTGCCGCCTAACCCGTGCTCTTCCCGACTCCGCTCCGCCCACAGGAAGGACCTGAGCAGCCCCTCCCCCCGCTGATTGTGGACCTGCTGAGTCTCTGCCAACAACTCAGTATCAATAATCCAATCTGCTGACAGAGAATAAAATGGCCTCCAGCCCAGTTAAACAGCTGAGGATAATGGAGTGGGAACACAGAGAACCTGAAATAGCAAATAGCAATTTTAGGGGAAAATAACAAGAAAAGCAAAGGTCTAAAAAGTAATAAAGGAGGAAAAATCTGCTCTCTGAAGTAGTGGTTTCACACTGACCCAGAACGTGAGGGTGCTAAACTACGCAGATCATGAGAACATTTCAAGCCTGTGACCACACTGGAAATGGAGGACTATTGCTGACAGAAAATGATTACCACAACTGTGTCAGGATGCAAGGAATAATGCAAGGATTCCTGTTTTGCTTCAGCAGGAATGGGGTGTATGCAGGACTGGATCTATCTGCATCTGACCTTGAATCATCCACAAGTCCCACCATCACTGCTGCTGTCACATTGGTGACAATAAGCCTGTGAGCTGGGCGTTCACTCCATTTCACACCTGCGTTTGAAAAGGACTCAACAGTTTGCCCAGTTTCTACACATCGTGTCCTATCTGCCTGTGTACAGTCACCTTAGTGACACCAGCAGCACACTCTGAACAGTTTGCCCAGAGTCTACACATCGTGTCCTATCTGCCTGTGTACAGTCACCTTAGTGACACCTGCAGCACACTCTGAACGGTTTGCCCAGAGTCGACACAACGTGTCCTATCTGTGTGTGTACAGTCACCTTAGTGACACCTGCAGCACTGACTCACCCCTTGAGAACCTGGCAGAGGTCTGAGATCTCTTGTCCATGTGGGTATTTCTCAGAAGCTGAACATTTCCCCACAGTGATCCACGTTTTTAGCCTCAGCTGTCAAAGGAATTTTTGTTTATTATGATCTGTTCAATCTACTTTTTTAAGATCCTTATTCCTATTGCGTATGTTGCCCTGTAGACCACAGCCTGGTGGAAACAGGGGAACTCCCTGAAGGCGGAGGCCACCTCAGCCCTGTGGGGGCACCAGCCAGTTCGTGTCAGTCAGTGCACATCCTTGCACATACCGTCCCAAGGTATGTGGGCTCGGCAACACTTTGAAATCACATGACAGCCTCATAAGCAAGAAAGAGGACGCCCGTGTGCACTAACATAAACTCCCAGGACCAGGTCCCTATCAACAATCTCTGTGCCTCAGCCTGACACCTGATGATAACTCAAAACTGCCAGAAACAGACACTTTAATGACAGATTAGGCAAATAAAACACAACAAGAAAACCCCAGTCTCATCGTGTGTTATGATTAGTTGTCTTTGACATTTAATTCAATTTTTGTAGGAATAAATTTCGGCTCAGCTCACACGGCTGCTTATCCTACAGATGCTCTTGATGGGATTGACCCCTGAACGCGGGCAAGTGGAGAAGGTTGTGGGTTTGTTTGTTTAGCATCTGTGCTGCCATAGGAGGTCGATTTCTTCATGAAACGAAAAACAAAACCTCATAACAAAAATGAATTTTTAAATTTTTTCCTTCAGTGTCAGAATCACACAGCTGTTTTGATATGGATTTCCAGTAGGTCTACAGAACTGCTTATGGAATTAAAAAAATCCATTGCAGAAGTACGGAACAGACAGAGGATAAAGATCACATCAGATGGCTGGTCTAAAAGGGTTCTTTTTTTTTTTTTGAGACAGGAGCCTCAAGCTGTCCCCCTGGGTAGAGTGCCGTGGCATCTCAGCTCACAGCAACCTCCAACTTCTGGGCTCAAGCAAGTCTTCTGCCTCCACCTCCCAAGTAGCTGGGACCACAGGCGCCCACCACAACGCCCGGCTATTTTTTGGTTGCAGCCGTCATTGTTGTTTGGTGGGCCTGGGCTGGATTCGAACCCGCCACCTTGGGTGTACATGGCTGGCGCCTTAGTCACTTGAGCCACAGGCGCCAAGCCTAAAAGGGTTCTTTGCCTTACTTTTCCTGTGAGAAAAGTTTGCAGGATTGAATGAGAAATTCTAGTATCAGCATACAGTGATGGTTTGGAAGGAAAAACTTAAAAGGGAAAAATAAAATCAGTCATCTGTACGCTAGCAGTGAAGTGCTAGGCCTCTGCAGAAGTTTTCATGGTTGTGGATACTTCCTATTAGACAGAAAATTTACACTTTTAAAGAATGGAAGGAGACCTACAACACATTCTTTATAAAAACAAACCATTGCTCTTTAATATCTTTTTTCCTTGGGACACAAGGTGCTGGAAGAAAGGTGGCAGAAGCTTTAAGGGGTAACATTTTGTCATTCACCTGAAATACTTGGACAGAAACTTGGTACATGTTTGGAGGAGCGAAACTTTACAGATTTTGCAAAACCAGATGAAACGTGCACAAGTATTTTCTACCGCCAAATGGTCAAAACCTTAAATTGTCTTCAGATCTGAAAGACTGAGGATTTTTAGGGAAAAGGTCAGTTCTAATACTTAGTAGTGTTACTGGAACAGGAGTAAGAGGCAACTCAACAGGAGGCATTAGAGAAACAAAATTAAGTAAACATTTAAAACAATAAACACTGTTAGAAACCAAAATTGTATTCTAATTTAAAAAGAAGTATAATACTTAGGTAGAAGATGAGGCTCACAACTATTTAATGTTCTTATAGGAGTGATATTATTGATGTAACACCACGTATAAACCACCACGAATGAACATGCAGTGTGTTCTTCCAATGAATTCAAAATTACACATGATCATAGTAAGATTATCATTCACCAGGGACAGTTCCGAGGCATCCAACAAAATCTATGCTAAAGATTTGGACAGAGAAAGCAGGGATACACTTTGTTTCTCATAAAGGGTCACAATGTAACAAATACACAAACATTATAGGTACAATTACACTAATCACAATTTTTAATCTTATAGAATAAAGCTACAGTCTGTGAATTTACAATATATTTATCTTCTTTAAAACCATTTTTTTCTAAAGGGCCGATCTGTCACTTATTAGAAGCTAAAACCAACAGACAAATGTAACTGATAAATTCAGTCTTTAAAATATTTGTGATTAATTGCATGCCAACTGTCAACATACAGCAGATTTTTTTTTTTTTTTTTTTGGTTCATGAGGTCATGACAAAGCAAAAGGCAGGTAAGGGGATTCCCGTTTGTCAATGGAAATGAAAAGTTCAGGAAAAATATCATATTTACTCAAATATCTTTTTACAGAATTGTTTTTGTGATGAAACACAAGAAATACCTCTAAAAAATAATGAATGTGACCAGGTGAAAGACATGAATGAATTAAGATGCTTTATCGTCTCATAATCCTCTTTTGAAGGACATCAATCACTATCAGATTTTTAAAAAATGTCAACTGAAATTCAATTATTATTTCTCCTATTAACATATTAGCAAGACTTACTACGACTTAATATCCCCATTTTTCTCCCTCTAGGGCAGGGATCAGCAAACTGGCCCACAGGCAAAATCTGGCCTGTTACCTGTTTCTGTGAATAAAGTTTTATTGGAATACTGGTTCATTTACATATTACCTGTGGCTGCTTGGATGCTACAGAGGCAGAGGTACGTGGTTTTTAAGAGCATATGATTATGACAGCCTGACTTATTTTATAGCTAATCCTTTACTGAAAATGTCTGTCAACCCCTGCCCTAGAGGATGGTCCTAAACTGATCTAAAATAATGCCTGTTTCTCCTCTTTTATTAACACTTTCCTTTCTCTATCATGCATGTGTGAAATCCATGTTTTTATGCTTTTTTATTTGTGCACACCCTGGAGCTTAACATCTTGGCTAAGTCTTCATCTCTGTGTATTTGGAACCTAAGTGCTGTCTCTATCCATAACCTGTCTCATTCGGGACCCTTGGGCCTTCTCCAGGAGTTAGATGATAATAAAGTGGGTTAGCCACACACTGAAAGAGTAGCCAGAAAACTGTTCATCTTATTGTCTTGAATAAGGGAGTTGGACAGAAAAAAAGAATAACAAAAGCCAAATATACTTTAAATATCATTAAATCAGAGGGAAACAGCTTGAGAGTTTTCAGAACACAAACGCACACACACGTACACTCACGCGCACACACACACACCCCCTCCTGTCATGAACTAACAGCTACAAAACAAAGCATATTTGTTTTATAAATATATTACTGTCTATATACATATAGATACATCCATAAAAGACATGTTAAATAATTATTTGTATAATTAATACTACTTTAAGTTTTTTGTGTATTTTAAAATTACACATTCTATTAAAATTATCAAAATAATTTTTTAAAAATACCCAGAATAAAACCAGTGAAGAATTGCTTTCCATTCAAGTAGTTCTAAATATTGGCCATCCAGACCCCGGACTTGGTCATCTACAACTCAAAAAAAAAACATAGTTCATTCAGGGAAAAGTTGGCCATCAATAGCACTCCCCCCCCCCATTTTTCGTACCTCGTAACAAACATGTATGTGTGTGTGTGTGTGTGTATAATATAAAATATTCTTTTTAGTTATATTACACATTCTTATAAATGAGTTTTCATAAAAACACAAAATTCAAGTTTCCACCAGTAGCAAGTATTTCATACTGGTGTGCTTTCTTTCAAATGTTTTCATAGGTCAGTGACAAACTCTATCAGCATAAAGAGATCATAAAAATGAGACTGAAAACATGTGTGTCACATGCAATGAAGGAAGAAATACCAAGGGCCAGGACCTGGCCAGTTGGGTCCTACTCCCTCTGGACTGAGACACAGGGAGGATAGACTGGCTGAGTACTGTGTAAAGTACGGTCAACTGACCGCTATTCAGGGGCAACATATTGCAGTCTGAATCCTTCCTCATCTATCAATTGACCACATGTGGCAATGTCACTCAGTAACACACCTTTCTAGCTACTTATTAGCAAGTCTGGAAAATATTTGAGTAGGAAGGAATTTTTGGCTAACCTGAAGATTTGCGTCAGCTGTGGATATAATTTAACGATGGAATCCTCTTACTTATTGCTTTAGATAAATAAGAATAGCTGTCTATAAAGTCTGCCAATTATCTCACTCTTACATTCCGGAAGCAATGTTTGCGCTTCAAAACAAAAGGGGACAAACTGTCCTCTTGACATAAGAAAACTGCTACTTTAGAAAAAAAGAAAAAAAAAAACCTGTGTCATTAGTCACACGCGTCCTGGAGGATTTCAGCGTGGGTGGTTCGGAGCTACTCACTTCAGGACGAGTGGCAGCTGGGCTGCGCTATTTTTCCATAGTTTAAAATCCACGAAGCAGTGACAAACAGCTGGAAACACTAGATGATCAAATTAAAAGTGCTGTGTACGTGTCACCTAAGGCTTCACTGAAATAAGTTTAGCAAAGTTGGGCAGATCTTCAAATGATTAAAATGCTGAAATGAAGAAATGGGAGTGCAACCTCCATCGATTTACAAGGGATTTCATACTACAACAGCCTGGGGACGTGACTAATGGAAGAGGTATCCCACGTCTGTAGCCTTACTTTTGGCACTGGGCTAGCCTCTACATTTAAACTTGTTCTATAAATAGTGACCGACAAAATCAAGGAGAAGAGTTTCACACGGGAGCAGGGCTGCGCTCAGGCAGACGCCACTCAGAATGGTTTGGGTCACATCATCCGTACCATTTCTGGGGACAGATGAGCACCACGCTCATTTCAAACACAACAGCGATAACTGTGTAGAACACCACTCTCCTGAATTAGGTTTGCTGAACACGGTTCAGAATATTGGATTTGTCAGTATGCACAATGCCTTTTAGAAGCATTTACTATATACCCAAATCCTACTTCGTGCGACACACGGTGTCACACAAGTAGTGGAAATGTTATCCTAGTCAAAGGTGCTTGGACATTATTTTCAGGCAGCATTTTACCTTTATTTTAAGTTAAGTTCATACTAGATAAGTTTTAGGAGAAAGAAAATGCCAATGAACTTATTTAATATGCTTTAATATATAAAACTAAGACAAGACACTTTTATTTACCTAACTGGTTACGTTTATTTCCTAACCTATTCTAGACCTCAATTTCACTTTAAAATCTGTGTTTAAATAAGGGGTAAAATGTTGCCCAAAAGTCTAATCATAGTTACACACTGGTGTTTTAACTAGATCTACAAATCAAAATAGTTCTTATAGTTAAAAAGATACAATTTGTATCAACAGTAAAAGGTACTTTCTGGTTTTTCAGGGCTTTACTTTCCTTTTTCACGGAGAATAATCAGAATAACCAGGGCATCTAGGCAGACTGTAGGAACGGATCTGAATGCCTGTGTTGCACTGAGTCAAATTCGCAATCTGGAGTCACGTTCTGCCAATCGCGCAACTGTCTGCCGCTGACTACGGAATCTGTCTTCAATCCACAGAAATGAATCTGCGGCTAGCAAAACCCATGACTTTGAAACCAGAAATATCCCTTACTAATACTAGAACAGACTTTAGTCTGTATCTAAAACTACACTATTTGTGGCAAGAATCTGGCCTTAATAATATAACAGGCCCCCTTCCCCCCAAAAAAACTACTACCATCAGGAAAATGGAAAATATACAATATCTTACAAAAATTTTAAGTTACCATTCCCAACTCCTCTGTCACCATTTCTATAGTGCAGTATCAATATGCGCTGCATATGCTCAGCACATGAGCCACCCCAGGCCAGCCTTGATAAACAGCGGGGAAGCTCAAGAGTCTATTAAATATAAAAGTTGCATTGAGAATAATTAGATTCATTAAAAACAGGCAAGTACTGTGAAAGGGTCATTTTATCCAGTATTGTTGTGCCCTCAAACAAAAACACAGATATATTAAAAATACAGGTTAATGGAAATCTAGGAATTCAATTCCATTTCTGCTCTGAAGCACATCATAGCTGGATAACAGAACTCTAACCTGTAATAGTTACGGCTTTTGCCTTATATATTAAAAAAAAAAATGGAAACAATTTTTCCATTGATTGCATCTGCTTTCTTTTAAATCGACCATATTAAATTAACTAATTTCTTAACAGAAAAAAAATCCAAACAAAAATAACACAATGAAAAGTGCCATACTATAAATCATTCTAATATATACTGTTACCCATTTCAACATAAACTGGTAACTTACATTTTGTTTAAAGTATAAAGTCAGTGTTATAGTATATCTTTGTTTCTATAAATAATGATTATAGCACAAAGAAGCCCCCCCCCCCTTTTCCCCAAATAAAAATAACTTAAAAAGCTGTAAAAGAGTCTAATTAAGCTTGGCTTGAAAAAATAGTTTGCTAGGTCTAGTCAAATGCTCCACATTCTGAAGGTTCTGTAATTGCTTGCAATTGATAGACAAACACCAAGTTAATAAAACAAGAAACAAGGATAAAAAGTGCTGCATATAAACCCCTGATGCACCAGATTATTATCAAAGATCACAGATACATCTATTAAATCAAACTGGAAAAATTTCCAGCCAAGGAGATAGCTTTAAAAAGGAAATGTTAAAAAAAAGTTTAAATGTAAAGCAATCCCGTGATACTTCCTCCGAGTGGGGCTATACATACAGATTCCATGATACAGTATTTCACATAAATGGATACTATATAACCTCCTTGCTGAGAAGGAGATCACATGTGCTATTGTAGCAAACCTCCCTCAGCATTTGAGCTGAACAAAAAAAAACTACACCACAAAGATGCGTCATCTTTCAATAACCCAGCTGGGATTTCTCCACTAAGATGGCTGCGGCGAGCTGCTGGGCGTCGGTCACGTGAGGGTTCCTCTTCATGACGAGTCTCACCAGGTCGGGTGGGAAGATGTTGCACAGGTTGATGTAAATCTTCTCCCGGCTGTCTTGGTACCTTGGGGGATCTTGTGGCATCCCACAGTACGGTATCCGCCAAGTCGGCTCTTGCTGTTCAGGTAGGCTCTGGAAGGTGAACTGCTCGTAACATGGCTGTGTGGAGTTGTCAGGCAAGGAGTAAGTCTGCCGGTAACCGTAGGCATCGATCCCGTAACCCGGCCGATCCCAGCCCCCCAGCCCATCCTGGCGGGAGTAAGGCTTCCTCTGCCTTGAAGGAGAGCTGTCATAGAGGCGAGAATCAGAGATGCTGTCTATTCTCGTGGCCACCAGGGACCTCCCCAGGTGTGGCGCCTTAGGATGTGCTGAGGTCGGTGGAGAGGGGTAGTCGCCGGGGCAGCTGGACCGGGCGCCCACAGCCGGGTGCTGCAGGTGCACAGCCAAGTGTGGAAGAGGAGGCTTGTGATGGAACTTTGGTTCTTCGTGACTGTAACTTTGCACTCTGGTTAAGGGGTCGTGGAAATTCTGCAGGAAGGGTTGGGAATTAAGGCGGCTGTGAGGGTGCATGTGTTGACACTTCAAATTCTCTTCTAGCTGTGGGTCGGGAGAGCTGACATAGGACCGGTCGTTGTACCCCATGTAGGAGTCACTGCTCCCACAGCTCATGCTCCCTTCACTGCTGCAGTCAGAAGCTACGGAACTTATTCTGTAATCTGTGTCTAATGAGAAACGCCTTTCAGGACTGCGTGGGCCTGAGATACTCAGATTTGAATATGCGTTCAACATGGAATAATACCCAATGTCAACAGGCGAGTCGCATTTTGGATACTGTTCATAAGGCATTGGCGTTCCATGATTTTTGGTTGCCATCATCACTGGAGGAGGATACTGTCCCTGTGGTCTTTGATCCTGAGGTGGGAAATGAAGTCCAGATGGAAGGCCATTGCTTAAAGATGCAGTGCTTTGGGGTTTTGCAGAAGTAGCCGGCATACTAACTAAGGAAGGTACAGACCTGGTTTCCAATTTGTTTTTGGTGGGAAGCTTTTCTTCTAGGTCTTGGTAGACTTGAGTCCTTATGCTCGGGTCTGACTGCCTCTTTGGAGCACCTCGCCTCACATCGGAAGTGCTATCAGCCTTCGTGCTACAAGGAACACTGTTGCTTTTCACCAGCCCGCCTTCGTTCGCGGTCTTGGCTGCGGTGTTTCTAGACATGGCACGAAGTTCATCAGCCACTGACCGCTGAGGCTGACTGCCCCTTTCGGGGTGGTAATATTTGCACTTGTGTCCATAGGTACACTTCTTTCCTATGAAAAGTAAAATTAATTAGCTGAAGGAATCTACCATTAGATCCTGAAAATAAATTCAGTTTGGCACCATCATTTTAACTTGTGAAAGAAACTAAGGCATCAATGGTAGATGCGCCATGCGCTGCTCTCGACTGGTGAGAAATGTTACTTTTCAGTCTACTGCTTTCCTTACTATTAAGTACAGCAGAGGAGTTGGGCCAAATGATTAATAATCACTTCCCAGGTTTTTGGCTGATACCCCGTGTTCTCAACCCAGACCTGCCTCTTTTTTTTCCCCAGAGGAAATTCTGTGTTCAAGAGCACCATGTACAGCTGTAATGTGATAAAACCATGCTGAGCTCATTTGTATCTAGACGAAAGAATTCCTGAGTTTTATTCACCCGGAAACTAACTGCATGTGGAGTTAACTGCGTTTTTCAAATCATGTTTTAATTCAGGGACAGGCATTTGTTTTGAACCCAAAGAGATAAAAATAATGCTTTTTCAAGGCTAAGACATTTTCTCAAATTACAATCGAAAGAACCACATACTATCCAAAAATATTTATTTTTATTAACAAAAGTTTAACAATGTATTGTGCTCTAAAGGCCTGTGCCAAATATTCATTAAGAAAGTTACCATATGGACAAGGTTGCTTTTTGTGTTCAGGAACAATAGGTTTCTTCCTCAGAAAATTATCCAGACTGGGGCCATGTCTGCCGAGAGGGTCGTCAGGAGGCATGAACCTGTCACAGAGACAGAATAATAAAAAAAAAGGCATCTAAAAAAGTGAAAACCTAATAATCCCATGTACATGTAAAAATAAAAAAAAACAATAAAAACATTCAAAAAGCATCTAAGCAGGGGGTTGGCCACTTAATTCTAAAAGAAGAGTACAAAGATTTGTTTATTCTGAGGTAGGTTTTTGAAATTTTAATAATCCAAGTGTTTTGATTCAATACTTATAGGATTAAAAATACCAGTATATGAGGTTCACTTTCCTCAATAAAAACAAAATTACACTGAAGCCAACATTTGTTTTAATTCAAATAAGTTTGAGCCTAGCATGTTCTAATTAATTCTTCCTTCCTCTCAGTCTTAGGATTTTGTAAGGATTTTAGAAAATGATGGCAGGGACATTTTAGGAGAGCTTTATAAACATGGGTCTTGCAAGCAGTGGGAGCCCTGGGGCCAGTAAAGAGAAGGGAGGGGCTGGGTGCTGTGGGAAGACCAAAGACTTCCTGAACATGGATCACGCGCCAGACACTTTACACACACTATTTCCTTCTGTCCTCACACTAATCTCATGCAACATTAGCTTATTTGACAGATTCAAAAACTTTTCTAATTTAGGTTCAGATGCATCCAGCAATGTTTATCCAACATCGCACGTCACGGTCCAGATTCAATTACGTCTGACTCCGGAGTCTATTTGCTTCTCACTGTACTCAGGAGCTTCTCAGCAACGGCAAAAAAAAGTCTTTTATTGGCATTTTTTTGGCCAGGGCTGGGTTTGAACCCACCACCTCCGGCATATGAGACCAGAGCCTTACTCCTTTGAGCCACAGGTGCCGCCTAGCAAAAACAGTCTTATGGAAGTAAACTTATTATTTAGAACTAACTGTCCAATGGAGAAAAAAAAAATCTCTGACATGCATTATGAGAAGAAGTGATGATTGAGGAATTCTACTTATTATGTCCCTGTTTGAACTGGAAGCAAACCCAAGTATTTACCCATAAAACATGAGTAAAGGGAACAATGTACCAACTCTTCACAGCAGCGTCAACATGGCTAAGCAGTAACATTGAGCAAATACAGTGTCTATTGTTATAAAAACAATATGGCAACATTAAACGTTAATAAATAGAAGACAAAGTTGCTAAATCTCACAATCTTAAAACAATTGTTTTCCATGTCTGCGTTGGCTGTAAGTCATTTTCCCCATGTAGACGCCATGTTACGTGGCTTCAATCAAACATAAATATTTAATTTCATGCTTTCTTAACCTAAAAATATTTTTCCATGTTTCTTGACAGCCTTCATAATAAAAATTCTGAATTAGCTGAATAATATTCCAATCGATGTAGCACAACTGGATTGATTTTTCTATCGCACAGTTAGTTGCCTTTGAACTCTCGCCATTATAAATAATGTAGAAATGAACATATCTGGTCTTTATTCCTCCAAGAGTCATATATTCCAAAAATAAGATTACTGGGTTGACGGAGTACGCATATTTTTGAGGTTTCTGCTAACCTGTGCCAAACTGTCTATCAGTTTACGTGTATCTATAATAGCAAAACACAAAAATATTTTTTGTGAATTAAATGAGTGAGAAAATATATTCCTTTTTAGATTTAGTTTG
>CAUYTI010082373.1:0-57042 GCA_963575145.1 Galago senegalensis
GACATGAAGGCTGTGATGACCAGTTTGATGGAAGTATTTCAGAATGCATGTGAAAACCCCATACTGTACCCCAGAAGTGCATTAATGTACATAGTTAACATTCAATTAAAATAAAAAAATTTAAAATAAAAAAAAAAAAAAGAAAGAGTCAACCACTTAAGCAACTTGAAAAGGAAGAACATTAAAGCCTCAAACCTAGCAGAAGAAAAGAAATAGAGGAGTCAACATCTCAAACAACTTGAAGAGGAAGAACATTACAGTCCCAAACCCAGCAGAAGAATAGAAATAACTAAAATTAGAGCAGAAGTAAATGAAATTGAAAACAAAAGACTTATTCAATAGATCAATGAATCAAAAAGTTGGTTCTTTGAAAAGGCTGATAAAATTGGAAAACCTTTAGCTAACCTAACCAGAAGCAGAAGACGAAAATCCCTAACATATTCAATCAGTAATGATAGAGGTGAAATAACAACAGATGCCTCAGAATTTCAAAAAATCCTTAATGAATACCAGAAAAATTCTTATTCTCAGAAATAGGACAATCCAGAGGACATAGGCCAATACCTGAAAACACGCGACCTTCCTGAATGCAGCCAAAAATAATTGGAAATTTTGAATAAACCTGTATCATGTACTGAGATAGCATCAACTATATGAAAATTCCCAAGAAAGAAAAGTCTGGGACATGATGGTTTCTCTTCAGAATTCTACCAAACCTTTATATTATAACTAATGCCCATATTACATAACCTATACCAAAACATAGAAAAAGAAGGAAAACAACCCAACACATTCTATGAAGCAAATTTTACCCTCATTGCCAAACCAGGAAAAGACCCACCAAGGGAAAAAAAAAAAAGCATAGACCACTTTCTTTAATGAATATAGATGCAAAAATATTTTATAAGATCCTAGCAAACAGCATCTGACAACACATCAAACAAATTATACATCATGACCAAGTTTGTTTAATCCCAGGGTCTCAAGGTTCATCCAACATACATAAATCCATAAGTATAATACACATAGAAACAAAACTATAAACAAAGACCATATGATTCTCTCAATCATAAAAAGCTTTTGATGCATAAAAAGCTTTCAACAATATGAAGCATCTTTTCATTATCAGAACAATTAAGAAAATAGATTTAGAAGGGACATTTCTTAAAATTATAGAGGCCATCTACAGCAAACCCACAGACAAAATCATATTGAATGGAGCAAAATTAAGAACATTTCTGCTCACATCAGGAACCAGGCAAAGTTGCCCATTGTCTCCTCTGGTATTTAATATTGTAATGGAAATCTTAGACATAACAATTAGGCAAGAGAAAGCAATCAGGGTATCCAAATAGGGTTGGAGGAGATCAATTTCACTCTTCACAGATATGATTTTATGCCTGGAAAACTCCAGGGACTCAACTACAAAACTCTCAAAAGTGATTAAAGAATACAGCAGAGTCTCAGGATATAAAATCAATACTCATAAATTAGTAGCTTTCATATACACCAAAAGTAATCAAGCTGAAAAAAACAGTCAAGGACTGTATTCCCTTTATAGTAGTGCCAAAGAAGATGAAATATTTGGAAATTTACCTAACAAAGGATGTGAAAGATCTCTACAAAGAGAACTATGAAACTCTGAGAAAAGAAATAACTGAAGATGTTAATGAATGGAAAAACATACCATGGCTCATGGCTGGAAAGAATCAACAGTGTGACAAATGCACATACTACCCAAAGAAATATACAAATTTAATGCAACACCTATTACAGCATCACTTTGATACTTTAAACCTGGAAAAAAATAAGACTTTGTTTTATATGGAATCAGAAAAAAACCTTGATTATACAAGACATTACTCAGAAATTAAAACAAATCAGGAGGAATCATGCCATCAGAGTTCAGACTAGACTATAAATCTATAGAGATCAAAATAGAATGGTAGTGGCACAAAAACATAGAGATAGATGCATGGAATAGCATAGAGAACCAAGAAATGAACCCAGCTACTTACCCTAATTTTCTCTTTGGTAAGACTATCAAAAACATTCAGTGGGGGAAAGACTCCCTATTCAATAAATGATACTGAGTGAACTAGTCAGTTGGCAAACTTTTCTTGTTGGAGAGCAAGTAGACAGCCCTCAGACTGTTAGAAGATATTTGCAAGTTATGTTTATGATAAAGGTTTGATACCCAGAATCCACAGAGAACTCAAATACATGAGCAAGAAAAGAGTAAGTGATCCAATCTCATGGTAAGCAAGAGACTGGAATAGAAATTTGTCTGAAGAAGACAGGCACATGGCCTAAAGACACAAGAAAAAATGCTCTACATCCTTAGTCAACAGAGAAATGCAAATTGAAACCACTTTGAGATGTCATCTAACTCCAGTAAGAGTAGCTCATATAACAAAAAGCCAAAACTATAAATGTTGCTATGGATGTGGAGATAAGGAAACCCTTCTGCACTGCTGGTGGGAATGCAAACTAATACATTCTTTTGGAATGAAATTTGGAGATCACATAGGGATCTAAAAATAGACCTACTACTCAATACAGCATTTCCTCTACTAGATATATATCCAGAAGACCAAAAATAACTTTATAACAAAGATACTTGCACCAGAATGTTTATGACAACCCAATTCATAATTGCTAAGTCATGGAAAAAGCCCAAGTGCCCTTCAAGCCACAAATGTATTAATAAATTATGGTATTTGTACACCATAGGATATAATTCAGCCTTACAAAAACATGGAGACTTTATCTCTACTATGAAACCGATATGTAATTAACCACATTTCCATATGAAAGCTATAACCCAACTACAGCCCCAGAGGAAAGAGGAAGAGGAGAGGGAGAGGAAGAGAGAGAAGTTAAGTGAAGGGAGGGCAATTGGTCAGACCACAGGTAGGGTTCATTTTACAAGGGTACGTGTCAAATCTCCTAAATGTAGAGTATAAATGTAACAACACAATAATTAAGAGCCCATAGTGGAGGCTATGTTAACCAGTTTTCAATATTTCAAATTGTATATGAAACCAGCACGTTGTACCGCATAAGTGCACTAATGTACACTGCTATGACTTAATCAAATCAAATAAAATAAAATTTCATGTCAAAAAAAATCGTGGAAAAGTAATTATTTTGGCCAATTGCAATGGCTCAAACATGCAGGGATCTTTGATAATGCCACAACATTCTACTTTGTCTCTAGAAAAATGAAAAATGTTCATTTGTGTAGGTGCAAAAGTAGTTTTGAGGGGCAGGGGTGTGGCTCACACATGTATTCCCTGCATTCTGGGAGGCCCAGGTGGGTGAATTGGTTGAAGCTAGGAGTTGCCAGACTAGGCAATAGTGAGACCCTGTTTAAAACAACAACAACAATACAGAAAACTCAGCTGGATATGGTGGTGTTTGGAGTCCTAGCTACTCAGGAAGTTGAGGCAGGAGGATCACTTAAGCCCAGGTGTTGGAAAGTTATAGTAATGTTTGAAAAACCAAACAGATTTTTCCCTAGGAATGGGGTCTGAAGTGCCACCCAGGTTAACATGGAATTACTGAACTCAACAGAGTCATCTACCTGGGCCTCCTAAATAATTGGCAGTATAGAAATGTATCACCATACTTGGAAAAAATAGTATTGTAATGATGTTTTATGAAACTCATATGGAGATAACTTCTGAAATATTAATGAATGAAATATAAGTCTGAATGTGCTTCAAAATATTATTGAAGGGAGGTTGGTAGTGGTTCAGCATGAATTGGTGGCTGGCTTGTGATACATAGGGCTTTATGATGCTGTTCTCTCTACTTTAATAGTTTTCACGGTATATGAGAACTCAAAACAATGACAGTCATGTCCCCAACACATGACCTAATGAAGTCCCCAGGCCACTTTCCAACAAGGAGACAAGCCAAAGGTGTGGACAAGTGTAAGTCCTCTGTGGACAGAGCTCTTCTGACCCTTTGTGTCTCACTGTAGGCATAGCACCTGCCAGAGTAGGAACCAGGCAAAAAACTACCTCTGCCCTAAATAAGTTAAGCACCTGAGGCACTCAGCCAAGCAGTCTGATGGACTCAGACTCAGCCTGCTCTCTTGCCTTTTAAGCTGCTATAAAAGGCAAAAGGAAAAAAGCTTTTCCTTCTTTCATTGCTTCCCCAAAGAAAAAAGCAATGTTCATCTCCTCCCCCCAAATGCCTTATTTCTATCATCTCATCAGGGTTCCCAGCATCATGTAAGGGAAAGAAGTTCTCTCCACCAACAGACATGAAAACTGAGGTACAGAGGTGTCTGATTACTTTATCAATATCTATAGGCTGACACTCACAGCCCAGAAGCAGCTCTGATCTCCACCCCTACTCTTGCTCTCCAAGGGTCCCACTTCTGTGTCCACAAAGCTACTACTAAGAAGACCCAGTGTCCTGGGACCATCAATGGGAAGATGGAGCTCTGATCTTCTCGCACAAATGGTAACAAAGAAACTTAAAGCTACTAGTCCCTGGTTGTGGCTGGTGGTGCTTAGACACAGTGTGACAACCACCCCCCCATGGACCCACTTGTACTGAGGACAGCTATTTGGGTTCCAGACCAGGCCAGTGTGTGTGGCAGGAAGCGTCCGTGTAGTTCTGGAGGTGCAGGCCGGCTTGTATCCCCAGGCACCAGCTGGTTTCCTGGAATAGGAAGAAACCTTAGGAAACCCAGAAAGGGTTTGCAGTTTACATCTAAGTTTTTAGCCCCATGGAATCTAGAAGATTCTTCTGGAAAGGAAGAGAAGTTAGGGAGTTTTTCTGAGAGGTTTCCTCCCTCCTCAGCCTCCACCTAGCCTAGAGCCAGACTCCAAGGGGGCAGACCGGCATAAGTTCTCAACCTCCAATGGTTCCTCCCCTTGCAGGTGACAGGGGCTATGATAAGAGGCCACTCCATGCACACTTCAGCTATTGTGTCACCTGTGTGTGCCCTTGGGCCTCGCTCAGGCCAGCCACCCCGGCAGCCTCAGGAGCCATGGCTCATCCCCCTCTACAACAGCTAGATCCCATCCCAGCCTCCTGTCCTTTGCAGTGTTAGAAAACTGCTTCAGATTGCCCTCCCCCAAAGCCCCTTTTCTGCCCTTAAACTACAACTCCTCCCTAACACAGGGAGAGACCTGCTTACCTCATCACCCTGTTCCAATTTCCCGCTGCCCGCCCCTAATGTCTCTTTCTGCTGGAGGAATAACTCCTTATTGGTTATCCCACCAGCCCGTCACCATTTAAAATTCCCCTATATAAGAATATGCCCCCCCATCTCTCTCTCGCCTCCTTCTCTCTCTCTCTCCTGTCTTCCCCCTCACTCTTCTCTAGGCTGTCTTTCTTCTTTACCCCATTCTCTCCTTATCTCTCTCCCCTCTCTTCTCTCCTCAGTGCTGCTCTGCAGCCTCCCTCCCCTACCAATAAAGACCTTTCCTACAAGCCTTGGTGGTCTGAGAATTCTCTGCCAGTTGGAGTGCCCCTCTTTCATGCAGGATCTCTGCCCATGGCCTGCGAACATCTCCCACTTGAGTCACTGCCAGGTGAAACTAAGCGGACCTGCTAGTAACCGGGCAGCGGCACCTTCACACACTTATTGGAACCCCAAACTCGGTCTCGGTATGCCTCTTCCCATTCCTCGGCTCCCGGGTTTGTCACAGCAGGAAGGGGGTGCTGGAAAAACTCTAAGCTACCCACAACAGAGCACATCCAGTGTTAGAAAATTGCTTCAGAAGGCCCCTCCCCCATAGCCCCTTTCTGCCCTTAAAGTTACAACTCCTCCCTAACATTGGGAGTGACCTGCTTACCTCATCACCCTGTTCCAATTTCCCGCTGCAGGTCCCTAATGCCTCGCTGGAGGAATAACTCCTTATTCGTTTCCACCAGCCCATCACCATTCTAAAACTCCCCTATATAAGAATATGTACCCACCCCATCTCTCTCTCTCACCTCCTTCTGCCTTCCTTCTCTCTCTTACTCTCTCCTGTCTTCCCCCTCATTCTTCTCTATGCTGTCTCTTCCCCACTCTCTCCTTATCTTTCTCTCCTCTTTTCTCTCCTCCTCCATGCTGCTCTGCAGCCTCCCTTCCCCTACCAATAAAGACCTTTCATACAAGCTTTGGTGGTCTGAGAATTCTCTGCCAGTCAGAGTGCCCTTCTGTTATCCAGCACTTAGATAACAGTGGGGAGGAAACTCGGTGTGGGCGCCCCAGAGGTGCCTTGCGCACTACTGACTGATAGCCACCCTCTCCGTCCACTAGTTCTCAGAGCTGCCTGTGGAGTTTCAAAGCCCACAAGTGAGGTCCATGGGTGGGGCCCCGGGGAGAAAGGCTGAGGGTCGCAACCAAGAAGGCCCAGCTTGTAGGTGCCAGTCGCTGGGGCCATACTCACCTCTCTGACCAGTGTCTTGTTTCTCCCACAGGGCCAGAGGGGTGCGGGCGGTGGCTGAGTCATCCGGCCAGAGGCCCCTGTTGGGTCCGAGAAATCCTCCCAACTTAGCCCAAACGGACAGACTCCGGTCATGCTCCCATATAATAGGCATGAGATGAGTTTTATTTCAGGCCCCGGAGGCCCCTGGGGCCCGGGCCTGGACTCTCCTGGCATGCAAGCTGAGGAGGAGCCCAGAACTCGGGGTGAAGGCAGTTTTTATGGGGTACAGAAAGCAAGAGGGGTAGGGTCCAGAACGAGTACACTTCTCATTGGTGGTTGGTGATTTCATTAGTAAAGGAGGAAGTAAAGGAGGATTTGCATTAGTAGCTGACGATTTCACTAGTAAAGGTGAATTTGGATTGGTACAGGTGAGGGGTGGGGGGTCCCTTAACGGGGGTGGGGGGGGTGGGGGGTGGGCTAGAGTTGGTGTAACCTGGTTACCTGTCAGGGTAATAAAACTTATTGTTTTATTGCAGTAGGGTGACTCAGTTAATAAGGAATTGGGGGCTTATTGCTAACTATGAAAGGAATGAGAAAGGTTGCAGGGTGGGCCCTGCCGGTATGGTTTAAGCAACTAGGAATGGAATGGGGAGGGTTGCCTGGTGGGCCCTACTAGGAATGGGGAAGGGTACAAGGTGGGCCCTGTAGACCAGGGCCCAGGAACAGAACTTATGTGGGAACAACAAAATGGAGCTGATCTAGTCCTCACACAACTATGAGACAGGTTTTTCTTTAGCTGTCAAGTGACTTTGTGTATAACTATATTCCAGTCCCCGTGCCTACATTTAAACAACACAAATGTGGGTTATGTATTCTGTGTTCACAGGTTTGTTTTCTATACAAGAGCCTCTTCCTGAGGCACTTCCAACCGGCTCTTGATCTGTGAGTGACTGTAGTCTTAGACTCACTGTTTCCCATCTGTAGTTTTCACAATGAGAAGTATAACACAGTCAATAGGAAAGACCAGTAATTTTCCAGGTACTTGTGCTCTAGATGTCTGAGAGAAGGAAGAAAAATAGCCAACATGTGCTGAAGGGGCTAAGAGAATCAAGATATTATCATCATAGAGAAGAAGTCTACTGAAACTTCTCTAGAGGATTGAATTAATATTTGTATAGTGTGGGTTGCACTTGTGGCCCAAAAGGAGTAGGGCGCTGGCCCCATATACTTGAGGTAGTGGGTTCAAACCCAGCCCTGGCCAAAAACTACAAGAAAAAAAATATATATATATATATTTTTATAGTATTTACTATTGGAAAGGTAGAGTATTGGCCTCCCGGGACTTATAAAGGATCAAGGCACAGTCCAAGGTGCACAAGAAAAGTTGTTTGCATCCTCATGACATGAGAGATCATAGGTTTGTTTCCCACTTGGTATAAGAATCAAACTTATACCAAGCATTGCAATAAACAGAAACAGGCTCTAATCTTAGAGATGGGGGGGGGGAGGGAAGTGGGGAAGTGGGGCAGAGACAGAGAGAGAGAAGGGACTGGGGAAAGAATTGTAGATATTTTCATGCCAATTTCTGCTTCATCACCTCACTGCCCTTCTCCCACCTGAAAGTCTGGCTTCTTGGAAAATCTGCCCTGTTTAGAACCTAATTCCAAGAGAATGGGATTTAGAAAGGAATAGCCAATTTCAAAATAACGGCTTTAGTTCAAATAGAGCAATAAGGACGGGTAATATTTTATCACTGCTTCTCTTTCACACTCAGTTCGTAAAACTACTTGCAGGGAGAGCCAACCTCTGAAGTCACTCGGACTCAGTGGTCCTGCTCACTGGGCTATCTTGAAAGAGTAGGGTTGAATTAATTGGGAAATGGAAAACCTTGCTGGGAATAATGGGGTTCCTGTGTGCCTTGGGGTAGCTTTGATAGGCAGCTGTTAGGGGAGAACAGGAGCTCCAGTGTAAGCTAAAGGGGCCTGGGTGTCCTGGCTGTACAAAGCAAGCACAATCACTTCTAACTCAAAACTTTATAGTTTGTAATCAGTTAGTAGTTTAATGAGCTCTGAATATGTTTCTAGTACTGAGTTGGATCCTGATGCGTATTATAAAAGGATTATAAGATACGACTCTTGCTATTAACGATGTTATTATGTGATTAGTATGATCCACAAGAAATATAAGCATTTTTAAACCCGAAATATAAACATAAGGTGCTTAATGGGCACCAAATGAGTATTAAGAGTGTGCTAAAGGATTCTAAGAGCTCAGGGAAGGTTTGGAACATTTAGATCTTCTTCTGAGGCCAGAACTATGATTGATCTCACTTTATTAGAGGTGTGGGGACTGGTAGGAAGTAGTTATTTCAGCCTCACAAGATCTCCCCAGCCTGATAGCAAATTCATCTCCTGGTCACAAGGGCTGTGGGGCTAGTTGTGAGAAGTGCCGCCAAAGTGGACTGCTTCTCCAACTAAAGAAAGTAAAATACAGACTAGTTTCATGCACAGATGCAGTGAAGCTGGTCTCTCGGAGAGCAATCCTTAGTGGGTAGTTGGTGGATTTGTTAGAAGAGTTCATATTATTTATAAATACTTTTGATACATGATATGCCTGGAATTTGAAATTTTCAGGAATTCATGTTAGTATATTTTTCAATACCCTTGCTATTATGTGACCCATCGGTTGTATCTTGGAAAATCTAGATTTTGAAAGTGTGAGAAGCATTTTTTCCCCAGCATCATTTTTAGTCCTACTGGGGAGGAGTCCCCAGAATGGCTCACGCCTTATGCACAGCTCATCCTCTCTCCTCTTTCCCCCCCTTCCAGAGCCCGGGGGCGGGGGGACGGTAGCTGTGCTCACTAAGGCTGGAGCCTTCTCCACTGGCCGCTCTGGGACCTTCACGCACCGGCTACACGGCTTCTTAACATCCCTTCCTCATCGTCCCCTCAGGGCTGTGAATTTCCATATCATAACGTGTTTCTTTACACGATGAAACCTTTATTACCTTATCCTCTTTTAAAAACCCATTTTTTTTTGTAAGCCCATGTTATTCCACCATGTTCTGTCCTTCCCTTTCCAGCCTTCTCTGTCATCTGCCAGCGTCTTCCTCTCCACTCACATTCTGGGCTCACAGGTGTGACTTTAGTCTCTCTGCAGATGAGCTGAGCAGGCCCCTGGGTCCTGTTCACATCACATTATCAGTTAGCCAAAGCTTCCCATACTCAGCTCTGGGCCTCTAGCTGCTCCAGACAGAAACTTTATTTAGGATTTCTTGACCAATTTTCTTGACCTTCTGGCTTTTGGTCACTCAGATTTTATGGAAACTTGCCCTTTCCGTGAGTTTAACCTCTTCATTCCAGTCTGGTATCATGAGAGGACTGACCGGACGGTGAGGCTTGAGTGGACAGTTGTTGATACTCGTCCATCTACCGATGCAAAAACAACAACAACAGGTGATGCAGAGTTTAGAAATTACTCTTTTGTAGATAAGGAGTGTTGAACTGAACAGATCATCCTACAAAAGTAACACTGAATTAAAAATGCGAAGACACATTCTATCCATTTGCCTGCTCAATGGATGTTTATTTAGACTGAGTTGTGTCTGGGGCACTGTTTACAACTGGGACACAGTGAGGCATTGAAACAGACACTGCTCCTGCCTGTGTGAAGCGTATGATCTGATAGGCCAGATGGTGTTTGCAGACTAATCCTCCAAATAAATGCATGGACTATGAAGAGAAAGTGCCCACATCACCAAGAGAATGTAGAACACAGGAACAGTTTGATCAGGTGGAAGGTAGACGCGGGGGTGCCCAGACCAAGACCCCTGGCCAGTAGTGTAGAAGTTGAGGTCAGTGTCATTGCACGGGACAGCGACCCACCTGGGCAGTGTTGACATGGCACCTGCCCCTGGAGGCAGTTAGAGGCTCCTTTTATAAAGAACCAAAGTGGGCAGGCAAATTCTGTAGCTTGCCTGGAAAGTTAGGGCTCTTAGGGGTGAACTTCTGGGAGGGGGAAACTAACGAGATCCCCTGGCTCCTTTGTCTTACTGGTTCTCAACCTGTGAGTGGCGACCCCTTTGTAACAATGAAAATAATTAGGGCATTAGGAAGGTTGAGAACCACTGTGGCGGGGGGCGGGGGGGATGGGGGGATGGGGGGGTAGGGCTGCGTTTGGCCTCCCACCATCAGCAGGTTCTGTGGGAAATGACAACTGAGCTCAGATTTGAAGGTCAAGAGAAGCCTGTGGATGGGAGGGACACTTGAGGAAAACTGCGAATTTTCATGTGCTCTCAGTATCTTAGTGAGGAAATGGTGCAATACTTTGATTTTGGGTTTAATAGAATTGTGGAAATATTATACAGGGTGGACATTTTCCATGAACTTTATGTCCATCCTGTATATGTCTGAGGAGTATTTTGCATAAAAATTATGGATACACTGAGAATAAAATTAAAATGTTGTTAGTATTTGATGAAATGCATAGAAAAATAATAGTGTCCTGTCTCAGTAAGCCATCACAGTGGGTGAGAGCTTTTTGTACAGGTGAACTCAGACAATCTATGCATCAGTACCAGGCTGACAGCTAACGAGACTACAGAGACCTCAGCCCAACAATCCCAAAGAAATGAATTCTTCTACCACTCAGCGAGGAAGCAATTGCTTCCCTAGACAGAGTCCAGCCAATGCTTCCAGGGCAATGCCGAGACCCTGAGCTGGGAACGTGGCCACACCATGCCCAGGCTTACGACCTCTAGAACTATAACCCGACAGAGGGTGCTGCCTAAACCAGTAAGCTTGTGGGAAATTGCTACATAGAGAAGTCATATACGTCCTGAGGTGGAGTCTCTTGCTAGATGTCTGACCTTGGGCAATTTACTTTGCACCTCCGAATCATGTTTCTACGGAGATAATGATATCTCATTTCACACAGGGTTGGTGTGCAGACTGAATGAGATGAATCATTCTTGGCACAGTAGCTGATGGGAAAAGTATTCAGTTTTATTATAACAGCAGATTTGTCTGTGGTCCAGCATATAAGAAGTATATTTTCAAGTATACTTTGAAGAAAGCATATTTATAAGTACTTATTGTATAGACATAGTTAATATATATAATATTCCTGTTCTAGAGCTGAGAATAAAACTTTCTGCCATTTGAATACTTACTCAGTGAGTACTTCGAAACAAAAGATGTCCCTGAGTGTCTAATTAAAGACCTGACACTAACTTCATGCTCATGGTTCATCTGCTTTCAGAAGCAGAGTTACAGTGGCCAAGCATCCCTTGCGGTAGGTTATCAGTAGCCCACTGCAGGGCTGTTCTTGTTTTGTTTGTTGCTGTTTGCTGTGTGGGGGAGAAGGAAGCATCAAGGGGGGGGGGAATAGCCTCTCTGGCAGGGTAGAGCTTTGTGACAGCATCTCAAGGGCTGGAACTCCTTAGAAAATCCTGCCGAAGGACCAATGTGCTATCAATGCGTGTGATACAGGATTGTGGGTGTGCGATGTTCTGTTAAGATCTTTGGCTGTATATAAATTTCTCTAAACTGATACATGATCTTGGACCTTAAGGCACACCCTGTACATATCCTGACGTCACCAGCACAGAGCTTTTCATTGTCAACACACACTCTGTATGTATCCTGATGTCCAGTCAAGAAAGGAAAAGCAGAACTAAAAGAATCTGTCCTAGCCGCCCTGGGTAGGCCTCAGCCAAGCTGCTGGCGTTTCTGTTGTCTGTATGTTTCTTCCTTTACATATGCGGAGCCTAGATTGTAACCTAGTAACTTCCTTGGGTTTCTGTTGCCTTTGAGGGCAGGTGGCCCAACCAGTCTCAATGACGTGGGCAAATCTGACCTTCATCCTTGAGCCCCGGGACCTTGAGGATGATGTCATGTCTCTCTCTGTTTTATGACCCTCATGTGCACATCCCCCCTGAAAGTGGATAAAAGAGAGGCAAGAGATTGAGTCGGGGGGCTCAGTTTGGGAAACATGCTGGTGTTCCGAGTACCCCCGGCCCAATAAACCCGCTTCCTCTAATCAGCTGGTGCCTGGAGTCTTCTGTCTGCGTCAGTTTCCTGCTCAATGTAACTAACATAATGTTTTTCGTGTCCTCTGAATATTCTATCCTGGGAAGCAAAAATAGTATTCTTTGGGAATATTTTCATTTTTCCACAATGACAAACACAGCACTGTGCTCATTTTACTTGTTGACTGGAGTGGGTCATCACCAACAAACAGAAATCTGCATGAGTCCATCTCC
Organism: Galago senegalensis; assembly: GCA_963575145.1. Lineage (NCBI taxonomy): Eukaryota > Metazoa > Chordata > Mammalia > Primates > Galagidae > Galago > Galago senegalensis. Next base: position 12,643 of record CAUYTI010082373.1, read on the forward strand.
AGAATTCTTCTCTTAACCTCTAACTCAGAAGGTTTTTACACTTTTAAGTCAATCTGGTGAAAACCGTAAGTCCCTTCTCAGGATAAGCTGCTAAATACCCAAAGTAAAATATCCAAGACTAGACCTGAAAACTAATTGCATTGAATTGCAACTATCAAGACCTTAGAAAACACATTTGTAATAGGGCAATTCACGTGCTTGTCATTAACATATGAAAGAACAAAGAGCTAGTGACAGGGTCCAATACTATATTTCAATAGATCTGCAACATTATAATGATAATAATAGTAATCACGCAAATATTAACAAACTATCACCATTAGGATTGTAGTTTGTTACCTATACTCAAGTTCATGTAATTTCTTAATCCCCTCCATGGACTTGCCGGTTCCCCAAGTTAGAAACACAGCCGCATTCCTACCCAGGGCTAAGTGTAACCCTTCAAATCTGTGTCAGATCATAATGACCAAGATTCAGTCATGAAAAGAGGAAAACATAGGCCTGGAAAACCAGAGAATACGTCATCAGAAAGTACCCGTGTCTACTGGATCCATGTTGAGAATTTAATCTGCATTTTTCTTTTCCAAACAGAAGACACACGGTATGTGAATATTGAATGGGTCTTGCTGACAAGTTCAAAAATCAAACCTGGAAAACTTAGTAAAGTTAGTAACCCAGAAAACTATGATGCTCCGAAACACTCATTTGAAATGAATACGCTATGAATTTCGGATAACGAAGACACTGCCTAGAACTTAACAATAGCTTGAGAAATGTCCATAAAATATCGTAAATCTAACAATGAAACTTCCAAATAAAATAATTTAAACAGAAAACTAGTAAACAAGTAGCCTTAGGAGAAAAAGAATAAAACTTGACTTCCGTTGATTCAACTCAGTCATCTTGTTTTTCAAGAGCTTGAAAATAATATGCAGAGAAAATATTAAGTCCAGATAATCACTGACTACAAAATTCCCTGCCAGTAGTTCTTTAGCAACAGTTAGATTTTCAAGACCTAAGAAATGGTCTAGAAATGTATGTGCTTGCACTTCAAGTTTTTCAGATAAAGATTATTTCAACGTTTTATTAAAAACTGGCCATGATATTTGGAATAACTGGAGACTATCCAGTAAACCTTTTAGCTAATCTTTAGGCTCATAAAAAGATTTTGAAGTAAACACATGCTAAGAAATAATTCAGCTGATTGGCAAGCAAGTAAAGAAAAGTACTTTTATACCTACTTTTATCTCAAGGGGCAGAAAAAGGAATATTTTAAGGCCTGGATATTATTCATTAAAATCAGAAGATTACTACATACAATTGCTGAATTCCAAAATGTTCTGCTACATATGTGTAAAAAGTCTCCTGCTGTTTTATCTGCTGAAAGAAGACACCATGCAGGGCTGAAGTCATTTGTAATTGTTTCGAAGAGAACATAAACATTTAATTTCTACATTACAGATACTGCTTTAATGGGAATAAGATGGGCTGACTTATTAATAGCCACTTCCCTTCTAGGAACAGGACACCAAGCACCATTCCTGAGTTTTCAGATCCAAACTCCTTCCTGTATGATACTTGCCTCCAAAGGGAAGAAAAATTGTCAGTTCCTTACCATATCATAACCACATCTGTTTGTTTATTAAAGAGCTTTTTCTTGACAACTCTAATATTAAAATACCTATGGTTACAGCTATTTCTCTTGCCTGTCCTCCCCCCCAACCCAGCAATGAAAACCATGCAGCGTATTTTCCCTTTACTAGCATTGACCTTACCAAGAACACCCCTGGGTGGGGGAAACAAAACATAAAGCAGCAAAGTAATATTTTATTATCAAACAGGTAATTACAGACAACAGTGAAATGACAGGTTCCACAGCAGACAATAAAAGAAACTGACAAATTTTCAGAGTGGGTAAGTTGTCATTTTTTAAAATCAAAATAATAGTTTTCTAATGTAATAAAAGCTCTATGCCTTTAAAAACAGTTTTTCGGTAAGGTATGGGGTCTTGCTGTGCTGCCCAGGCTGACGTGTAGGGGCATGATCATAGCTCACTGCAGCCTCCAACTCCTGGGCTCAAGTAATTCTCCCACCTCAGCCTCCTATAAGTAGCTGGAACTGTAGGCATGTGTCACCAAGCATGCACCACCAGACCCAGCTAATTTTTTCAAAAAAATTTTATAAAGGAGGAAACTCCTGTCACCCAGGCTAATCATGAACTCCTGAGCTTAAGCAATCCTCCTAATTTCAGCCTCCTAAAGTGCTGGGATTACAGGTGTGAGCCACCAGACCCTGCCAATAAAAGCTCTATGCTTTAATAATACCCTTCTGTATATGAGGCTATCAGCTAACTTTGAAGTGGGTTTGTCAGGTTGGCAGTCTGCTGTGCCCATGTTGTACCCTCATGTGCAGACAGTGAAAGCAAGATGAAGAGCAAACTAGGTTTAGAGAGTGAGAGCAAAATGCATTTTCCACAGAGGACAGACAGGTGAGCCCCCTGTAGAGACAAGAGGCTCTGGTTATGATCTGGAGTCCTGCTTATATTGTCTAGACTAGGTCCTGCTTGTGGTTCAAACCTCACCGTCCACTACTTAGATGGACAGTTAAAGACTGATGATTAGCCTTAGGTTACTCTAGGTCATTTTCAGACCCTGTTGTGCGGGGCTTCCTGGCCCAGGGCTGTGAATTCCCCACATTCTTTTGCAAATTAGAAAGGTGGTCCTTCTTCCCCGAGTGTGGCCATTGCTCCCTGCAGCATCAAGGCACCACCCCGTTCTGGGGTCCACAATTTATCTACCTGAAAAATTCACAGTGCAGAAAATCAGGTGGGTTATTTTACTGATTAATTGTCACAAAGGTTAATGCATTCTCTTTTGGAAGACTTAGTTGGAAAGTGACACGACCGATTCACAGCACGTGAATGTTTTTTGTTGGTCTCTGCTGCAGGGCTCCTGTCATTGGTTGGGTATCCTCCTGGGTGACTTCAGGGCAGCATTACACATGGCCCTTCAGTCCCTTTCTCTAGGTGGTGCATTTTCTCAAGCTCTGCAGTACAATATTGAGCATTAAAACAGACCCATAATATTGAACGGTTTGTATTTCTTTTTGAAAGTGTATGGAGAAGAGGTAAGCACAGACTACCAGTACATGTGGAATCCGTGTGCGGTGAGTTCTCGGTTACTATAATTATTATAAAGGTTTGTTTAAAAGGTTTTCTTTTCCAGAACACAAAGAGGAAAGACAATGGCTTTTCAGTGTGTAGTCAGTCTATAAATGCTATAAATCTTAACTGAACAGAAATGCTTGTCCATTTTACTCATCGTATTTATTTTCCTTGAAAATACAGTGCATGCAAAAGTATCTAGATCGGGTTTTGCAGAGTGAAAAAGTTAAAGGAAACAAGAAAAATAAAGGGTAGTGCTGATTGTGGCTGTGTAAAAATTAAATTTCCAACGACCCAATTTGGTGGGTTTCTTCTTTTTCAATAATGAAGCTTACAAGGAGTAAGCCTTTTGGGGAGGGCAGGGCTGGGTTTGAACCCACCACCTCCAGCTGGCACCCTAACCTTTTGAGCCACAGGCACAGCCCAGGAGGAGTAAGCTTGAACTTGGCACCTTCAGCAGTTTGCTCTTGCATTTTGCCTTTTGGTGTGTGAGCAGATATTCACTCTTGGACTTGGGCTCTCTGTGTATTATATGAATATCTCCTCAAAGATAATGTTAGCGAACGGAACTGGGTGTTGGGTTTCTGTCATTGTGGAATACCTTCATTTTCTTCTGCACAATTTATGTTCATTTTCTTTTGTTCATTACTATGCCTGTTAGTTTGTTTCATAAAGACCTCCAAGATTTCTAATTTTCTTTTTGTGGATCATGTTTTGAATTAATAGCTCTCTGTGCATCACGGATCCAATGTAATAACTCAGGCTAACATTGTTCTTGGAAAACAACGACATTCTCTATCAATTTATGTAATAGACAAGCACATTTGCAGGTTTAAAATAAATACACAGCAGCGAGGGGCAAGGTGACCTGAGAGCACTTGTGGTGAGGATAAGATGGACTCAGTCCGGCCAGGGAGACCCGGCCCAGCTGGTCTGGTTGTCTCAGGGCCTAAGGGCCCTTCACCTCCTGTCTCTATTTGTACTGTTTTTCAAATTGAACTTCTATCCTAAAGATGCCCGTCTTGAATAGTTTAGAAATTAACTTTTGAATTAGAAATATAATAGATTGTCACTGAGTTGTGCTGATTATTATTTAGAAGAAAGGTTATTGTGGTCTTCACTATGAACCATAATGTATAAAACTGTAATTTTGGAAATGGAAGAGCAGAACAGTCTTAGAGAGGCCACTCTCAGTGCTCTCCAGAACTGCTGGCCTTCAGACAAATCAACTTTGGTGGACTTATCCCCCTCTCTGAATATTGGCTGATAATGACAGGCAGCTGGACCCTCTTAGTGGGATAACAGATCTACTCAATGCCTTTATTCACGCATCTTCTTTGATATGAATTCTTAAGGATTTGAAAGTTTACAGTTTTCAACTGCTGGGTGACCAAAACAAAAGTGTTATAACTATTCCAGTTACTCAAAATCTACATTAAGGCATTTAATCAGAACTTTGAAAATATCTATGAACTATGTTATCCATGCCACTTTTATTTTCTGTGGAGAAAGTATGAAAAATCTAGACTCTCCAGCATGAAATACTAGTACAGTCATCCCCCTGCTATCACATGATGAGATTGGTTCCAGGAAACCCCGCAGAGGATAAAATCTTCAAATGCACGTTCCCTTATATAAAACAGTAATAAACCTGAGCAATGATGTGTGCTATAGTCCCAGCTACTCTCAAGGCTGAGGTGGGGGGATTGCTTGGGCCCAGGATTTCATGGCCACGCTGGACAGTATAGTAAGACCCCCCTCTCTACAAAACTAAAACAAACAAAATGGTGCAGTGTAAGCTAGTCACATCCTCCTGTGTACTTTCGCCATCTCTAGATTATTTGTAACCCCTAATACAAGTAAACAGTATGTAAATAGTTGCTATACTAGACTGCTTGGTTGTTTGTTTTTATTGTTGTATTGTTATATTTTTTCCCAAACACTTTCCATCTGGGGTTCGTTGAATCCATGCATGTCGAACTGCAAAACACACATGTCAAACTGGGCATTCTATCCTTATGGTCCACCAAAAATTCACAGAGCTCCATTCAATTGTTTTCGTGCAAGTAATCAATTAGGACCCTGGGTAGCAGATTTGGTGTTCATCGGTTGATCACGCATAAATTCTTATGATTCCTTCATTCTGTTCTGTGGCTTCAAACTGTCCCATAACTCAGGCAACTTGTATAACAGATGTGTTTGGAAAGAGAGCTAAACATTTTGAATGTTTAACCAAGGTTGTGTCTAAGAAATGAGCAGAATAGTTCAGTGAATGTAAGTAAATAGCTTACTAGAAAGTAAAATAGCTTTAAGTAAAATAGCTAGCTAGGAAAAATATTTATTTTTTTTACTATAAAGTAAAAAAGCTATAAAGCAAATGGCTTTTACTTCACTTATATGGGCTGGTGCAGCATGAGCATAGTAATGGATTTATATATCTTGTCATTCAAAAATTATCTGAAGCAATTTATTATAAACTCACAGACATGATAAACTCCTCTGTATAAAATAAAAGGACAAAGCTTAATTAACCTTTCCTTCTTTCCACCAGCAGAAAAAAATTATGTTAGGCAAATTACTGAAATTATGTACAAAACTTACTTCCTCAAACTAAGACAAAACTTAAAACATACACTGTAACGTGGATTTTATTGTGTAAGAATGAAATAATGTTTCATGAAATGGTACCATGGATCCCTTCAAAATTTGAAGGCATTGTAAGCAGAAGAGCTTAATGCACATAAAAGGATATTCACAAATGAAATAGCATGTTTTATATTTTGGTTGTGTGTAAAAACTTCATTCCATAAAGCTATTCCACAAGATATTATGCAGAAAGCACATACCTTTCTTGGATAGAGTATCTACTTTTAAATAACGTCTTAAAATGAGTTTGCAATCAAATGAGCTGTGGTAGGTAGGGAGGTCAGAGACAATTTAATTGAGGGGCTGAGTTAATACAATGTGCTATGAAAAATTTTGTTATGATATCACCTGAATGCTTCACTTGTCTCCAAATTGTCATTTCAAAAATAGTATAGATTGCTTTAAAAAATGAGTATTCATGCGTGCATGTACCCATATATATGTTACAGATACGCATGTATATATATTTCCTAATACTGTCTGACATTCCTGGCTTTTTGTGTATGTGGTATATTTAGATAGAACATTGAAATAGCTTTATTGCTTTTAAAAAAATTACATACTTCAAAAATATAATGCTGATTACAAACATGATACATACGGTAATTTCAATACAAGTGGAAGAAGATATAATAATAGTTGCACTTTAGTACAACTCATGATACGTTGGTTATACAGATTTTATTGATTTAATCCTTACAAACATGCTATAGAGTATGACTACTTTTATTTTGTATTTTTAACTTTTTGAATATGTGTAGAACTGATGCTCAGTATGATTAAATAACTTACTCGAGTTTACGATTCTAGTGGGCCTAAAATTTAGTTTGATAGTGAAACTTATAGACTTCCCACCATGCTTCCTGGCTGCTCACTGCCTGTTGTGCAGTGAATAGGTAACAGTACCAGGACACTCTCCACGCTGGAATGCTGAACCTGTTTGGAATGTCTGCCTGACATTAACCATTTTTTCTTTCCTGTTAATGCATTTGATTCAAATCTGTAAGCTGCCTACCTGACTGTTAACTACTGCAACTCTTTCTGATTTTGTTTTCAAAAGAAACTGGCAGAATCAAGTACCCTGTAGCTACTGAAGGGAAGACTTGGTTCACCAGGTAAATATGATTTTAAAAAAACTTTCCAAAGTGGAAGCTTCTGAGATGCTTTAGATTTTACTGAAAAAACCAACCAACCAACCAAGTTTTTTGGCCTTAAAATGTGGCTCCCAACCCAATGAGAGGATAGGCAAGTAAGGGAGAAGATAGGTGACCTCATAAACAATAGGTCACTTCCAGACACTACTCGCTAAAGGGCAGGATAAAATCAAGCAGCCCCTGAGAGCTGGACTGGGCACTTTTGTGATGACATTGATACGATGCATGGCACCTCAAAAATCCTTCTTGTATAATTGCTTCTGAGCTAGTTGGAGTGCCAACATCAAATGTTGTTTTGTATGCTTTGAGAATTCGTTTTGAATACTCAAATACTCTTTGAGATCTACTCTGCAATCAAGTATAGTCATCCTTTGGTAACCATGAAGGATTGGTTCCGTGACCCCTTGTGGATCTCAAAATCCATGCACACTCAGGTCCCTGCTATAAAACGGTGTAGTATTTGTATATAACCTGTGTACATCCTCCCTTGTGCCTTACATCATCTCTAGATTACCTACAATATCTAATGCAATGTAAACAGTATGGAAATAATTGTTACACTATGTTGTTAGGGAATAATGACAAGCAAAAATGTCACTGCATGTTCATTGCAGATATGATCCCTTTCCCTCATACTTTAAATCCACAGAGGGAGAACTCTCAAATACAGCGGGCCAACCATAATGTCCTCTGCTGTATTTCTTTATTTAATATTTAGATATCTAAATTTTACGGTCAGTTCCTAAAAGTCTAGTCCATGTCAATTATAGAGGACTTAAATAACAATCACAGAATCAATGCTTAGATTATCCTGCATCTGTGCTCCATTACAAGGCTCCAGTGGGTGACCCAGAGACCCCTTACTTGTCCACACACCCTAGGCATGCTGTAGCTTCTCACCCACAAGAAGTCAACAGTGCACCCCAAATCAGAGCTAGCAGTGAAATCCATGGTGTTTATTGAATTGTGATAAAATGCCACTCATTATTATCTATTTTATTATAATGAGTTATAAGAAAAAATGATACAGTGTTTAACATAGAATGCTTAAATAGTGACTAACATTTCTATTAGGCTATTGATCATAATCAAATCATTGATTATGCAACCATCCTTTTGTGTTGGCATTTCCAAACATTTCCCAATATCTCTAGAAATAATGTTCAAGTCCGCCTTTATTAACCTATTAGCCATGAAATCTAGGGGAAATTCCAGTTATCTCTTTGTAATCTTTTTTATTTAAAAAAAAAAGTCAGTTTGATAGCTAACTAGAAGAGAATTTTCTATAGTCCCAAGAAGATTTGAAATATAAAAGTCCCACTACTTGGTTCTGTTTCCACTTCGTCTATTATATATATATATATACACATGCAGTTTAATAGAGCAGCCACTCTTTCCTGTGGAATACAAACTTTGTTCTTTGTGAGTATTAAGGTTGAAGTGTTAGAAACATAAACCAGCATTCTGCCGGACTGCTTTTGCTCAATTGTGACAGTATTCTAAGGTTTGCCAAAGGAAAAAATCTTAGCAATTGTTAGAAAATTGAGAAGGATCGTCTGATTCCCAGCTATCTAGTTTAAATCTCAGGATGTCTATGAGACGGCATCTGTATCAGATATGTTTCTGTCTGGACAGTCTTAAGCTTCCTAAGAGGAAAGAGAGGTCCAATTATTTTGTGTGTCCAAATGGCTATATTTGGGGGTGTTTCCTGCCTGAAAAGTTCCTTTCCAGCCTATGAGATTGTTTGGGGGAACCCTTAAACTCATTTTGAGTACTGGAATATTATTCAACATAACTCGTACCTGTGTCTAAACCAGTAGCCTTACGATAGCAGGAACTCCACTTCCACCTCAGCATTCCCGATGCTTAGTGACCACAAGTTTTGGATTTCCTTGCATTTGGTATACTGTGTATTGTATAAATGGGGAAGGTTATTTTGAATGGAGGAAAAAAATCCAGTCACCCATTTCAATTTTTGACTCAAAAACATTTCATGGCTGCTTACAGGCTATGCCAAGCTCTGGGCATGCAGTGGGAGATAAAACAAATGTGATAGCATCTGCATGTCACTTACAGGGCCTGTTGCTCAAAGGAGTTCTCAGAATAATCCTGAAGAGTCCTGTCCAAAAGCAAGAGCCCCCATTGATTTCCAAGGCTGGCCAGAAACAGTGCTCCCTTCTTTCAAAGAGACTGTAAGTTCCCTTTCTCCCATTGGTCAGATTGGAATACAAACCAGGTCTAGTTCGGGGCTCTGAGTTTTGAAAGGGAGGGAAATACTATTAGTAGCACTTCTAGTGATGTTAGTGCTATACTACTGAATGCTCTGAATCAGCCATTGCGGCAAATGAAGACCTGGGCAGGATGCTGTTTAGACGTCACATCATCCCACCTCCAGCACCAAGCGCTGGACATGGCCAGTTTAGCATGATTTCAAGCAAGGGTTTCTAGGGCCAATTGTCAGACCTTCTGGCTCTGGGCACCCTCTCCTTTGTACTGACCATGTGCTTTCCCTAACTGCTCCTTTACTGTAAGCATGCACAACCGGCACAGACGGTGCCAATTTCCTGACAGCACGTTAAATCAGTGAATGCTATGCTGGCCTTCAAAGCGCGGCTTAGACCAAGTAAACCTAAAATCATAGGAGTAAATAAGTTCCAGTAGCATAGGTTTTGAGTACTTTAAAATAATTTTGTAAATATAAAAACATCGATGATAATAACATGAACTAAAGTCTTTTTCTTTAATGCATTTTTAGATGCAAATTCTAAATTGACAGAAAGGAAACTCAAAGCAAACTAAACCTTATAACTAAAAAACAATTAAGATTAAAAGGCACTAAAACTCTTGAGAAAAATTGTTTTAATCATGTGAACAAAAATAGCCTCCCCGACACTTACAGCGTGTCCCAAAGGTCGCCCATGACGTTGCCATATGTAGGGAAAACGGGAATATTAAAAAATATATATTCTTTACAAAATTTTACAAAATATTTACAAAATGTTCTCTGTTTTCAGCTTCTTTGTAAAATTTTGTAATGAATGTTTTGTAAGTAAGGGTACCTTGAGGTACAATTTCCCCGTTTTCCCTGAGTCTGGCAACCTGATGAGCAACCTTTTAACTCCCTGCATGTTGGAATTGCTACAGGAGAAACATACGGAGATTATACACCTTTGAAACAATACTGTAGGAAAATAATGGAAAATATGGGGAACGAAGTAAACTGAGAGCTAAAACTCTTATTTCCAGATGCGGCAGCATCTTCTCCTATTGAGAGAAAAGCAGCAGGTCTCATCTTGGCCTTTTTAGTCACTTATGAATTTACAGCTGAAAGTCGCCCAACACTGGTTTCATGACAGCACATTGGATACTTTTTCTTCCATTCTTTTTTTTTAGCTTAGATTTATTCATGTCATTTTGCAGTTTTCTCTCTGTACTTTGCAGCCAGTCATACTCCAAGACCTCCAGGGGGTGAGACCCTGAAAGGCACTCAGGGGTTGAATTCTGTGCCCTGCAGGAATAGCCAACACAGAGACTGTCCCACTTTCCTCTTCAGAAAATTTACCAGAATTAGCGCATACTTTGACTTCCCCAGGTGGGACAGGATAGTCACTTCCCCAATTCATTTTTTTTTTTTTATTAAATCATAGCTATGTACATCAATGCAATCATGGAGTACAATGTGCTTGTTTTATATACAATTTCATTCTTGAGATACTTTACTGAGAAGAATATGTTACGTTTTGCAAGGGTACATGTCAAATCTATTAAGAGTAGAGTATAAGTGTCTTAATGCAATAATTAAGTGAGGTGAAGGCTATGTTACGCAGTTGATGTAAGCATTCCAAATTGTATATAAAACCAGCACATTGTACCTCATAAACGCATTAAAATACTCCACTAGAATTTAATTAAAAAACAATTAAGAGGTACAAAAAGAAAAGGCAAAGTGGTCCTCGTCAGTGAGAAGCTGCTGATGAGGGCAATGACTTCCAGTAAATCATCTGTGTCCTGAGATTCCGGATTCCTGGGGGCTTTAGATTTCTAAACCTCTTAACTTTGCTGACTCCTAACTCTTCATTCTGCCCAAACAGGTTTTCCAGATCCTTCCTTCTTATCTGATTATTGTGGTTCTCAGTCCTGAAGAACTGAGATTAAACAAAACTGATAGCTGAAGAAGAAAAAAAAATCACTTTAATGAAAAAAAAATGATCTGAGCAGTGGCAAATGGTAATTTAAAAACTATCTATAATTAGGCACCAATGATCTATTGGCCATGTTTCTGTGGCAAGACTCTTCTATCTATTCCAAATGCTTTGGAATTTTTAAAACTAAAAGTGTGTGAGAACAGAGAATTTAGAAATGATGCCTTACACTTACGGATTTCCTTTTTTACAAGAATGCTCGAACAATCCAATAACAAAAGGACAGTCTTTTTTTAAAAAAGGATGCCAGAAAAATTGAATTTTCATAGACAAAAAAGTTAACTTAGCCTCTTATCCCACACTGGACACAGATACTAAACAAAATAGATTTATAAAAGTAACAATTATAAAAGTAAATGTAAGAGATAAAACCATAAAACTGCCTACAAAAAGCTAAGAGAAAGAATAGCCAGAGGTCTAGAAAAAAATACCTTATTACATTTATGACACCCAAAACAAATTCCATAAAAGAAAAAAAAAACTTACTGAATTCGACTGCAGCTAAATCAAAACTTTTGCTCTTACAAAGGCCTAATTAGAAAAGGCAAAAGCCAAAAAAATTTAAAGATCTTTTCTCAAAGAAGATAGAGGAAAAGCTAATGAGCATCTGGACAGATGTTTGACATGATTAGTCATTTGAAAAATGTGAAATAAAATTACCCTAAGGTGCCACTTCATACCCACTAGAATGCTTTTAATCCAAAATATTGAAGACATTAAATGTTGGTGAGAATATGGAGAAACTGGAACCTTCATAATTCTTTCTATCGGAGATGCAAATGGCTGGAACCCTTTGGAAAACACTTTGGCAGTTTCTTAAAAGTTAAATACGTATTTAGCCGTGCCATGCAGCACTGCTTCTCCTACCTACCAAGAAAACTCAGAACACACAGACGTAGGTATACAGATGTTCCTCGCAACATTATTCAGAGTAGCCCAAACCTGGAGCAAATCCTGGTGCCTGTCAACTAGAGAATAAATACACAACATGTGGTAGATTCATACAGAGCAATATTTTTAGCAACAAAGAAGAATGAACCCCTGATACTTAGGACAACAGGTACGAACCTCAACGACATCACCCTGAGTGAAATAAGCCAGGTCTAAAAAACCCACAGTGTATATAAGGGTTTACATGAAATTTCTAGAAAGGGTAAATTTACAGAGACAGAAAGCAGAGTAGCAGTTACCTCGGGCCAGAAAGGGTAGCAGGATTGACTGTAAGTGGGCATGAAGGGGTGTTTAAAATGTGCTAAAATTGTACTGTGGTAGTGGTCACACATCTGTATAAATTTAATAAAAATTAGCAAATATCACACCTACAATTGGTGAATTTTATAGTGAATAAATTACGCACAAATTTTACCTTACTAAGGACATCAAATTTTTCTAAAGTGTGTGGAACACAGGTCTCTACTAACACAGCTATTTTTTATACTCTTAAAAATAAGCAAACATTGATGCTATTAGGAATAGAATTTTTTTCATAAAGAGAGAGTTACTTCTGCCTGTAAAAATTATTTTAAAGTCTAATGTTGTCCTTTTTTCCTAACAGACAGCAGATGAACACCAGGGGACTATTTTCGCCTAAACTGAATACAAGGAACATTCCCCCTTCCCTGGTTTACAAAGGTAAATTTACTCCATAAATCAAGCAAGTTATGAGATTATTGAGTCGTTTTTCTTGTTTTGGTATCCTGCACCAAAGATTGTTTTTGTTGTCAAACACTGTTATAGACACACCATATGCAAAATTATCTGCACAAAAAGTGCCAGAGAATCTTGAATGAAGGTTGGGCACAGTGGCCCAGGTCTATAATCTTAGCACTCTGGGAGGCCAAGGCAGGTGGATTGCCTGAGCTCAGGAGTTCAAGACCAGCCTGAGCCAGAGTGAGACCCCCTATCTTTACTAGGAATAGCAAAATTAACTGGGAGTTGTGGTGCATACCCATAGTCCCAGCTACTCAGGAGGCTGAGGCAAGAGGAGTGTTTGAACCCAGAAGTTTGAGGTTGCTGTGAGCTGTGACACCCAGGCAGTTACCCAGGGTGACAGAATGAGACTCTGTATCAAAAATCAAAGCAAAATAAACAAACGAAAGAAAGAAAGAAAGAAAGAAAGAAAGAAAGAAAGAAAGAAAGAAAGCAAGAAAGCCAGCCAGCCAGCCGAAAACTGGGTATCATTTTACTGGAAATGTCCACAAGTTAAGGATAGAGGCTCTGAAATATTACACAGTCCTGTGGGGTTTTAATGTTACAGCTGTGATAGTCTGACATATGTGTGTGTGTTTATGTCTAAGTGTGTATGTGTGTGTGTGTGTGTGTATATGAGTGTGTATGGGTGTGTGTTTTCATCCACAGTTCCTGCCCCATAACCCCCACAGCCCTTGCTCTAGTCTCTTTTGTTACAGAGCTGAGGTACTTTAGGCCTCAGGAAAGAGAATCTCTGACTTTCTCCTGTTCTTTTACCTGCCTGACCCAAAGCTCTGTTCTGGTTGTGATTGAAAAGGCCCTCGTTCCAGTGTCCTACTGCTTCCCCGGGAGGAAGGCAGGCTGCAGAGACCAGGAAAATCTGAATAGACAGACCTTGCCGGGTTGCCCCACCTAGACTATTACTATGAGATAATACCCTTTTATCCAATCATATTTCTGCATGGTATTCAATCCTACTTATGTAATGAAGTCTCCATAACCCCCCCCCCCAAAAGGACAGGGTTCGGAAACCTTGTGGACAGCTGAACTGGGTGGAAGTTCATAGAGAGAGGGAGGTCAGCCCTCTTCCATTATAGCTTTTGTAGGATACTAGTAGGATACTATGTATCCTGTATAATAAACATATTCCCCAGGTCTGTGAACCACTCCAGCAAAGTAAGAGGCTATAACTAGGGGATCATGGAAACCCCAATTTGGAGGTGATAGGTCAGAATTTACAGAGGCCCAGACTTTTGACTGGTGTCTGAACTATTGGGGACTGAACCCTTCACCTGTGGGATCTGACACTATCTCCAAGTAGACAGTGTTGGAACTGGATTAGAGGACACCAAGCCAGTATCTGCCACAGAACGGATCTCTTATTTGCTGGTGGGGAGAAATCCCCACACATTTTGGGGTCACAGACATCTTCTGCATTGATTGTTTTTGTGGTGCTGGAGCAGAAGAAAAAACACACTTTGAATGTTTTTCCTTCATACCATCTTTACTATTTCCATAAACCTGTTGAAAAGCATGCAAGATTGAGAGTGTAGCATGATTACTGTGTAAATAAAAAACTATCGAGGCTAAATGATAAGTACCTTTTGGCAAATTATTTTGCTTTGGATTATTATTTGCCATGAAAATTTACAGCTTACGTTGGGATGTCACTTGTAGAAGTGGACATCACAATTGTGTTTTTGCTATGTAGTTAAAAATCTACGTGCCTCACATAAATTTGTTGAGTAACTGGTTCTATTAACTGTTTCAAACTTGACCATTTCAGTTCTGTATTTCTCACGGGCCAGTTAGAGTCTTAAGATGAGCTCCCTCTGTCCCTAGTTTCCAACTGGAAACATGAATGGCTCGCCCTCTCTGTGTAACTCTCTTCACATACATGGAATTCTATTAATCATACAGGTTGAGAAAAACTGTGCCTGGCATTCATAATCTAAGTTAATTAACTTATTTCTGAAATGTTTTCTATGCATTATTCTATTTGATTTTTATAAATCAACCTTCAAGAGGAACATACAACAGTACTTATTCACTTGCACATTAAGAAATGCGAAGTTACAAGTAGGGGAGTCCATGTTGTACAGAGGCAAGTCTCAGTACGATTAGGAAAAAAGTTAATTCCTGCTTCCAAACATCCATCATGGGCTTGAGAAAATCTTCAAGTCTTAGAAATCAGACTCTGCCAATGGCCAGAGTATGTAATGTCAGAAGAAGTGAAGGGGAGACTTGAGGAAGCAGGAACACAATGTCTTGAAATGTTTTTCTTGGAAACCACTATTCTTAATATTTTCAAAAACATCTAATGTATATTATAGAGGATTCTATGACTTATTAAGTGGAGAGACAATAATTTGGATCAAAGTATGTTTTTTAATTGGAGTTAGTTAAACTCTTTAAGTTGACATGAATAATAAACATTTTCTCACATGGAACACAGTAAGGACTCAGAAAAGTTCAAAGCTTAGTTTAACTGTACAGCGTTTGGGAAGTCATGAACGAGAAATGGTAAGGGAATATAGGATATTCTCCAGGTTCCATGGCTGCAGCTAAGCGTTCCCTTTTGTCTTGAAAACATCCAACAACATAGAGCAGACTGCAGAGATGCTGGTGTTCCCCTTCTGTGTTTTATGACTTTCTCTGAGCTGACAACTAACTACTTTGGCAAGTTTATTCAACATTAGAGTAATTGTCTTAAATCCAAGGGAAGTGAGCAATTGCTTTGCAAATACTCAAGATAGAAATGGCATTTTCTGAATCAAGGATTTATTCTTTCTGGTTTGTTGTATATTTGCTCAGACGCTTTAGGAATGATGGGAGTTGCATTTTGTCATTTTGCCAGGAATGTACTCATGCACATAAATTGAAGGAGAAGGGATGGATGATAGGACAGTTTCATAAAGTATTTTAAAATGGAGAGAATAAAACAAAAGTGTCTGTTTTCTTCAGGGGGCAATATTTCTTCTAGTAAACAACTTTTAAACTTTTTCTATCATTCTCTTTCTCCTAGAAGATAGAGTGGGCTATATCCTGATGATACTTCTTTCTAACTTGGAAACTCAAAAAAGGATACTATGTCATTTTGCATGTGGCCTAGGCAGATGTTGGTAATGAAAAGGAATTACAAATAGAATAAAAGAAAGGGAGAAATAGGTGATAGAATAGAAGGGAGGGTGTTTTATGCAGGTGTTGTACCAGTCAGAAGGGATTAGCCAACAGAAGTAGGATTCTCATGCGCATCACCCAACATAAGTTGGCATGGGTCCTATCATCTTCGTTGCACCACAGCCCAGGATGGCAAAGGCTTCATCCTAATATAATTCCACTAGAACTGTGGGAGGCTGGTTGTGGCAAATCTCAACCTGGCCCTTAAAACTTCTGCTAGGATTTCATTGGCTATAGCAGACTTACTTGGCTATGGTGGGGAAATATGATTCTTCCTCGGGCCCCAAAGAAAGAGCCAGAAATAAACGGCAAAAGAACCAGCAAATAGTGGTGATAAACACCACCACCAACTTAAACAGTATTGAAAGTTACATTCAGGGACTTGTGGGAGAGCTAACTGATCACATCTTAAAAAGACAATCAGTTTTACTCCCTATGACTTACTCCAGTTTCTTCAACTGGACTGTTCATTAGTAAAAGAAACACGGTTAGGAATTGAAAAATCTCCCATGGGGCATATCAGTCTTGTCATCAGGAGCTACTGTGATTTCTAATTAAAAAGAAGAAAGTGGTTCTCAGCGTGATTGGTCTTGCCCTAACAAATATTTTCATAAAATTCTCTGAGATTGGTCTCAGGTATGTATTTCAGTAGGCATGAGGAGGCCCTCAGACCTTTGGCCTTACACAGGTACTCCTACAGAATATAAATTATTCTCATTATGTTAGGAGTGCTAGAGCTGGATCTTGGTGCTTAAAACTAAACTTAATTACAGCTAACAGAACAATTAGATAGTCCTCCTTCAGTATCCACAGGGGATTAGTTACAGGACCAAAAATCCACGAATGCTCAAATTCCTTCTATAAGAGAATAACATTTGCATATAACCATGCCTGTCCACATGTCCTCTTTATCCTTCAAAGCCTCTCTAGATTACTTCTAATACCCAATCTAATGTAAATGCCATGTAAGTAGTTCCTAGCTTGTATCATTAGAGAATAATGAGAAGGAAAAAAAAGCCTGCACACTTTCAGTATAGACACAATCATATATTTTTTTCTCCCGTGCATGGTTGGTTGACTGACTGTACTCTACTGGTTAAATTTGTTCATTAAATATCATATCATATTATCCCCATTTAGAGCCATTGGACACTGCCTATAAGATGTATTGCTCCACATTTATACCCATACATGGAACTCAAACATAAGGTCACAACAGGTCAAGGTGTGGCAGATGGACATTTTAACACAGACTATATTTATCATCGCAATTTTACAAAACACAGTAGACCCTCCATAGTTGACTACATTGACCACCTCCTTCAGTTGACCAAATTTTCATAGACCTGACTAGTACCATCTGTACATATCAATACAGTAGGCCTAGTTTCTTATGTTAACCAGTTTGTTATAGTCCCTGGGGCGGTCAGCTTACAGAGGTTCTACTGCACTTAGTATGAAAGATGATTCTATGTCACTTCTATGGTGGAGATGTGGTCTACAATATGTAAATTAGATTCTAAGAACACAATAGATCTTCAGTGCAAATTTGAGAATGAATGGAAGAAGAGTCGATTTTCTGAAACATTTTCCTTCCCACAGCAATGCGGTACTCAGAATGTGATTATCTCCAAAAGTACATAACCAATACAGGTTACAACATTAACCTGTCACCATTACCAGCAAAGCAAAATGCAGAGGCACATTCTCCTACTTGTAGGTCAGCACTGGAAGAGAATTTGAGGATACTTCTTTCTTCCATATTCACTACTTCATTCTTTCCCTTATATACTACCGTTGCTTTTACGTAGAAGGCAGTTAAAAAGAAAAACCATAGAAATTGAAGAGGAAAAAAAATGTTCTCAAGTAAGTGTTTAAAAAGCTGTAGAGCCATCAAGAATGAATAGAACATCCGTTAGAGACGTATGGCAGGGTAATTCAGTGTTTTTCCAGGAGAAGTTTTTTTTAATCCCAAGCCCTCATATATTGAAATGGAAACTGAACAGGAAACATATTTTCTTTTGATTTGGGTCAAAGGAGTCCTGAGGCTGAGATTTAAAACTCCCGAGTAGATGTTGGGTTTTACAGTGGTTGGCAAAGTTATTTGCATACAACCATTGAATTAATGGGTGTTTTACTTGAAAAAATAGAGAAAAACAAACATAATCGAGGGTATAAATCACTCATAGCCCTTTAAAATTTATGTGGGATCTGCAGTGAAAGTCTCTTTGTCCTTTTAGCGCTATTTTTTTTCCCTCTGTGCTTATGCAAACATCCATACCCAGAAGTATCTATCTTCTGAAAGGGAAAGGTCATGATGTACAGGTTGACAGTAACTTTCCTTTTAAATGTAATGTAGACATACATTTTGCAGTCCGCACATAGAGGGTTATCTCACTGAGATAACTATTTAGTATATCACTGTACTGATTAATGTTTCCTAATTTCCTCAGTCATTCCTCTATTCCTGGACACTTTTCGTGTGTCTAATTTTATACTGTCACAAATTTTATATATTACAAATAAAGCTGGAGTATCCTTTTGGTATTGTGAATACTGTCTTAATTATAAGAACCACAATATCTTAATTATAATACAATGTATGAATTATAAAAATTATAAGATCATTAGGAAGAAAAAAGAGAGACAAAAGAATGAAAACAAGAGAAATCTTGTGGATCAGCTGTCACCTGGAGAAGTCTGTGTATGTTTCTTCTCTATGGAGTTTCCAGAGCATTCTACAGCTGACAGGATAAAAGTAGAAGGTGAGACAGTCTAGCATCAGATCGCAGGTCCTCTACCACCCTAAACATGTCTCTTCATTCTGGTCTTAGTGCTCATTGTCAAGAGTCACACTGCTTGGGAATGATTTTAACAGTGAGAGACGCTAGATAGGTGGACTATACTAACACCAGGCTGTGCGTTCATGATATAAGACTTACCTTTGGTTTTGAGAGCAATGAATAAAAAGGTCTCAGATCCCAGATGCTGCTTGAGGAAACATAAGCTTTACATTTTCATGTCCAAATGCGAATGTAAGGGTGTTCAGCACGTCCCCTGGGTGAGGGGCACTTCTGCAACTTGAACTTTACCTGGGAAGTGCGACCAGTGTAACCTCAAGATTTGTGCCCTCATACTAATTTGAAATTAAAAAATGCAAATACAGATCATACGCACCTCACTATTAACTGACTGAGGTTCATTTTGGAGAGATTCTATTAACTTACACACTATAATTATTTTCCCTATTTGACATCAAGATTTTTCACTCTAACAATTTCCAGAACAAAAGACCAAACTCCAAGTAAAACTTTAAACTTAGATGGATTTCTGAATCAAATCGAGAAAAGAATGAAATCTGCTTTTTAAAATTACATTTGAAGTTTTGCTTTGCCAAAATTCACATTTTATTTTAAATGAATTCTGGAACATTTTAAATCTAGATGAACCTCATTCTGTCTTACTCATGGTGGCTGAGAGATGTATGATCCTTCTAACTTTGCAGTTGATTATTTCATTTTATGTGTTTTTTCTGCTATTAATTTTATGGTTCATGTCAGATTTCAGGTGTTTGTAATTTTTCTCAAAACATTTAGTGACTTTGTATTAGGGAATTGAGACATTAGTTTATCACCAATCTGCTTTCAAGTTCATAGTCGAATCCCTCATATCTTATCATCAGGTAGAAACCATAAGGATTTATTAACCTTTGGCTTCTTGACGAGGAAATGCAGAAGACCTCCCCTTGAGAATATTGAATTTTAGGTCATGGCAATATAGGCATTATATTAATCCTTTAGTTCTCATGATTTTGTTTTTAACTTTACCCTTAGAGAATCTCACTAAGGAAATCTATAGGCAATTTATAGATTTTTATAGTGTAAGTCTATATTCTAGTTATATTTTTGTTTTCCTAAAGGAATCCAAGCCTGTAGGGTTCCATTCAACGTAGATCTTCTTAACTCGCAGGGGTAAATGAATGCATGCAAATAGTCACAACAAACAATGTTAGCTGATATTCTCAACCTTTCTTTTTAACAGTGTTTTAGTGCAGACATATTAATAAAAATACAGTCTTAAGCCACCACAAGTCATGTGATTTAGTTAATACACATTATAGACTTAGACTTGAAATTTCACCTATGTTTCAAAGAGTTGATTCTCTCAGCAAAAAATACGTAACAGTCACGTGCAAAATAATTGCAACTGTCTGTCTTTAAATTGGTCATATGTCCTCCTGTTTGCCACTGTCACCAGTCCTCTCAATTTTCATTTTTAACCTGTTCTATTTCATTCCTTTATCTTACCTGTCTGGACTTTATACATTTTGATTCATTTTTCATCTTTTAAATAATCCTATTTTGTTTTATGTGATAACACCCAAGGAAAAATGTTCACTAGTTGACCCAATGCTGTAGTATTTCCAGTCAGTTTCAAGGGAGCACTATAGTTACGGTCATTAGTTTTGCCCTCCCAATGTCTGAACACCTCCTCATGCAATGCCCCATCTTAGGGTATTCATGGAAGGCAGAAGACGAAATGCCAGACACTATTGTCCAGGTCACCCCTGTAGCTAAAATACAAGCACATGAACTAAGGTCCTCAGCCAAGTCCCCCTGCCTCAGAGCTTCTCTGGCAATGGCAGTGGTCACAATGGACTGAGTCCTGAGAGGGAAGTAGCCACAGGGAAGGTGGGGTCCAGTGTCCAGTCTTAATTGTATGGGAGGTATAGGCTGCAGTATTTGATGTTTAACAATAGCAACAGCAGTGGTTTCCTCACTAGGAAACTAGGTCAGTTGCTCAACTTGATTTTAGGCACAGTTCCTGTGGTAGGTAGCCCAGATCAGCTCTCCATACCTCCTGATAAATCTGTAAGCTCCTCGAGGACCACTAGCAAATTTCTTACCCATTTAATAAGTTAGAGACTTGACCAATTGGTCTCAGCCTTTACAAAACATTTGGAGTTATCTTTCTCCATTGTAGGGGTCAAAAAACTTTTTCTATAAAGGCCCAGAGGGCAAATATATTTGCTTTTTACAGGCTACATGGCCTCTGTGGCAAATTCTGAACTCTGACATTCCAGTAAAAAAGCACTTTACAATAATAAACGAATGAGCAGAGTCGTGTTCCAATACCACTTTATTTATGAAAGCAAACAACGAACTGGACGTGGCCTGCAGGTTGGAGCGTATGAATGAATGTCAGCTTCACTACTTGAAGGAGAGACCTTGTATTCGCCTGGACCAGAATCGACTGGTCAAAATCCTGCCATCCACATATCCATCCCTGTCTTCTCCATGTTCAACATTTTCTAACCCTACCAACTTTGCAACTTCTAAAACCTATCTGAGACTTTATCCCACTTTGACATTACAATCTACGCAAGCACTACTATTCCTAACTCTCAAAGTAAGTGGTGAGCTTCTGAGTTTGTAAAAGCAATCTCTCTTCTGTAACAGAAACATAATTCCTAAAATCATTTCCAAAATGTAATTCATCTTTGGGGAAATATAAATGCGAATACATTATTATGCAAAAAGACTGTTGAATTTATTTCATAATGCAGCAATAATTAGGTGACAGTTTTAATTTCATGGGGACAATATAAGTATATTGAGAACATGCTGTGTAAGTGAAGATTATGACAACAATTAAGAAAGTGGTAATATAAAAGTAAGACACAGATTGTTATTTAATTTTAACAGAATCAACTCTTTGAAACATAGATTAGAAATCTATTACAAGTCTGTAAGGCTTCTTTAAATCATGATGTTAAGACTTAGAATATTTATTAATGTGTCTGCACTAACATACTGTTACATCGAAGGGCCCTGATTCCTGGCCAATATCCTTATAGTGATTATTCAGCATAACAGAAAATACTTTTTTGGTGTTTTCTTAGTTTAGTCACTTAACCCATTTAGCAAAAGTAGGAATAGAATCTTTCAGAAAACTCTCCTGAAAGATTTTGTGTTGCTTTGAATGAGATTCTTTATTCTGGATGGTTTAAACTCCATTGTGATTTGAGCAGTAGACAGCTTAGGATGACTCTGTAGGAAGGCCTCTTCTAAAAGCCCTTTAATTAAATGTAGGTCAGTGTCCTTATTGACCTACCTTAAGTAATAACATCTGAAAAATTATAACCTAATCAACCAGATACGTTATTTTTTTATTGATATGAGCCAAGTCTTTATTGATCTCTCATATTTCTCTCGCCCCAGAGAACAGTTTCCAAGGACATTAGTGTCACAAACAGCTTTGAGAGATAAAGCAAAAGGCAGATTTATCTGTGGTTCAGTAGGATAAAGACAATGTCTTCCTTTAGGAGAATGGTCAGGAAAGCTTGTTTAGTGCCCAGTATAAAAGATTAGGTTCCCCCAATTCAAGGTTTTCCTCCTGTAACACGGCCACTGCATACATCAGCGCCTTTGCGTCAGACTGTGTCATTAACCTTGCTTCATATCTGTCCCAGGGGTCTCCTTTTTTTTTTCTTTTTTTTTTTTTTTTTGAGACAGAGCCTCAAGCTATCCCCCTGGGTAGAGTGCCATGGCATCACGCTCACAGCAACCTCCAACCTGTGGGCTCAAGCGAGTCTCCTGCCTCAGCCTCCCAAGTAGCTGGGACTATAGGCATCCGCCACAACGCCCGGCCATTTTTTGGTTGCAGCCATCATTGTTGTTTGGCGGGCCCAGGCTGGGGATTCCAACCCGCCACCTTAGGTGTATGTGGCTGGCGCCTTAGCCGCTTGAGCCACAGGCGCCGAGCTGTTTTATTTTTCTAAGCATTTGAGAAACTGTGACAGGCTATCTTTTAAGCTTGCAAGTATTGTAAAAAATATGGTATCCTATATTATATTTCATGACAATTGAAAATAGGTTGAACATCATAAAATATATACATTTTAGGATCCGAGATTTTTTAATCCTACCTGAAAATCAATAATGTTTCTATATCTAGTTATTGACCTGTGGCTAGATATAAATAGACATATATCTATTTTCAAATGGGGTGAAATATATACACTGTAATTACTAGTTTGATAAAAAGACTACCATTCACATTTTCAACTGATCTTTAGAATAATAAAATTATTTAATTTTTTTAAACATGTGATTTATGCTTTATTCAAAAATCTTTTTGTCCTTTGATTAAAGCATATTATACACAAAGCTCTCTGTTATGTGCAATTAATAAAAAGTAGAATTGTTTCTACCCTCAGACAAGTGAAATTTTAGTCAAGAGATAGATACTTTCATGAGTATGTGTAATACAATTCTCCAAGGATTATAATAAACGTGTATTGTTGGACACCCTTACTGGAAAACTGAATGCCAATATTGGACAATTGAATGCCTAATTCTGCCTAGAAGAAAAAGAGGTTTTACAGAAGTGTCCTCTTAAAGTGGAGAAGGTAGGAAATATTTTTCTAGAAAGATAAGAGCAGAAGTAGGCTCCAGGGATTGAAACAGCACACCGGAATGGTCTGTTCTGAACAGCTGAAGCTATACCACACAGCAAAGACACCAAACAGCTCTGCCGGCCTTGTATGCCAGGGAGGAAAGCTTTGAACTTATCTGGAAGGCAATGAGAGCATGGAAAGGATTTTGAGAGGCAGAATGAGATTCTGGGTATCCCTCTATTATGGGCCGAAGTGTCTTCCCTATAGTTCATATCTTAGAGCACTGATCCCCAATGTGACAGCACTTGGAGATAAGGCCTTTAAAGAAATAATTAAAGTTAAATGATGTCATGAGAGTGGGGCCTTCATTCAGTAGAACTTGTGTCCTTATCAGACACAGAGAGAGGCCTGCTGAGAAAAGGCCGTGGTGAGAACATGGCAAGAAGGTGGCCACCTGCACACCAGGGAGAGAGGCCTCAGGAGAAACCCAATTTGCTGGCACTTTGATCTTGGGCATCACATCTCCAGAACTATCAGAAATTGAATTTCTATTGTTTAAGCCACCACATCTGTGGTACTTTTTTATGATAACTCTAAAAAGCTATTATTTTAATTATTTTCCCTAGGACATATTAGAATGCGATACAGTCTATACATATTTTATTGTCCATCACCTTAAAATGTACATTCTATCAGAACAGGCACTTTTGTTGTTATTGTTCCCTGAGGGATTCTCAATGTCTAAAGTAGTGCCCGACACATAGCTGGTGCTTTTTTAGTGTTTCTTGAGTAAATGAATAGAAACCGCATGAAATATGAATAACAGACCAAAAAAGGTTAAAGTTGGAGTCAGAATACTCATTAAAAGCAATTACAATGCCCACAGGTGAGATTATGATGGTCTGCTTAAACACATTCTCTGCAATGGGAATATAGAAATAGGTTTAGAGGAGATAATGAACGTATTTTAAAAAATTTCAAATTGAGATACCAATAAAACATCTACGTGGAGATTCTTGTTAGCAGCTGGATGTATGCCTCTGGTGTTCTGGTAAGAAATTGACCAGATGTAAATATCGGAGAGTCCTGAGTAAGTGTTAAAGCCCTGGACACAAGTGAGATTGTCTACAGAGAGGTCAGCAGAGAAGAAAACCAGCCGAAAATATACTCTTTTACAATGCCATATCTAAAAGGAAGACAGAAAAAGAACCTGAGAATAGAAACCAGCGAGGGAGAGAATGAGGAGGAATGATAACTGGGATTGGTGTATAAAAATTTCTTTTTTTCCGAAATGTATGTATAGTGTACACACACAGAGCAGAGGATGCTTAACTAGGTAATCTTTCAATCCCAATTTTCTGAGAAAATTTCTGTAACATGTTTGATTTTGCCTTGGAAGCAAAAAAGAAGAGATTGTTTTGTCTTAGATCTTGAGAGATTATGTGTTGTCATTCTGTTGGGTTAGCGATGAAGGAAGCCCATTTAGAAGCCTCAACTAGAGCCCAAGCAACCAAATCCAGACTTCAGAAAACCTGATTTCCTTCAAGCCAAATTGATAGTGAAAAAAAAAAAAAAAACCACTTCATGTGTTTATTTAAAACCTAAATTATTCTCTTTCAATGTATTTACAATACTCTAGCACCAACTGTGAAGTTATTAAATAGAAACCTTGCAAAAGACATTCTCTTAGACTGATGTTCCAGACATATATTGATCTTGAGAAGGCCAGGTCTGTAATGAGAGGACTAAGCAAATGAAAACAGACACAGGGGCTGGGCACAGTGGCTCATGCCTGTAATCCCAGCACTCTGGGAGGCCGAGGTGGGTGGATTGTCTGAGCCCAGGAATCCAAGACCCCAGCCTGAGCAAGAGCAAGACCCCAGCTCTACAAATAGTCAGGCCTTGTGGTGGGTGCCTGTAGCTTCAGCTACTTGGGGGGCTCAGGCAAGAGGATGGCTTCAGACCAAGAGTTTGAGGTTACTATGAGCTATGACACCATGGCACTCTACCAAGGGTAACCAAGTGAGACGGTCTCAAAAAAAAAAAAATTAGACACAGTAAAAAGATAGTAGAAATTCTTG
This sequence comes from Galago senegalensis, assembly GCA_963575145.1. NCBI lineage: Eukaryota > Metazoa > Chordata > Mammalia > Primates > Galagidae > Galago > Galago senegalensis. The sequence continues at coordinate 38,157 of CAUYTI010082373.1, forward strand.
GGGTAACTTATTTGAGTTTTGAGTCTTGAAAATCTGAGTAGTTTCATGAAGAATGTCTTATCCAGGTCTGTCTATATCAGGAGCTCTAGGCAAGCTCTTCCCTTCAGGACCTGGTGAGAATCTACTCTGGCTGAGACTGATATTTGGATAATGTCTTTTTGGAAATCCCATGTAAGTTTCCTGGTGAAGGCATGAAATGTCTTAACTGTAAAATCCTTTCTTACCAAAATCAACCCATCCTGTCAAATTCAACCCATCCACTTTCCGGTTGGCTTTGCTTTGCCCATCACCGCGTTATAAATCCACCCACCACTTCCTCACATTTACCCTGTGTTTGGTTAAAACTCAATCACTTTTCCTTCTCCTGGTTCTTTTCTGACTCTGACCTCAAACCGATCATTTGTGTGATAAAATTCTATTCTTTTTATATGCTGTGACATGTGGCCTTGCATTTGTCCCTAATTCTTATCCCTATATTGAATTATCTTAATATTTTTAATCTCTCTACTTCCCTCACATTTTGTCCACAATGTCTGTACATTAGTAGTCATCTAAGATTAGATGTCCATTGGGGTCATTTTGGCAAGTGTTTATCAAAGACACCACTACATTAAAAAGTGGTAGACAAGTACAATTATTATTGGCACTTTGCCATGAGAAAAACGTACAGAGTTGTCCACAAATACCAACTCAGACCTCATAATACTCCTGCCAGATGACATATGAAATAGTCACGAATATACATCAACTAACACAGAGCCATTCTGGATATTTTATTTTACTATAAACATAAGAATACCTTTATCATGAAACACTGAACGTTTGAGTCCGTGTTACTATTGAGGTCTTTTTTATAACTTGCAGGGGAAGTTTCAAGGTTAATAGTAGGTCTGTGCTGCTAATAAAATATTAATGACACAGTAACATTTCTACAATTGGAAAACAATGTTGGTAATTTTATTTTTTCTGAAGACAGGAATATTGAAATTTGTCCCAACAAACACTTCAACAACATAGACCATTTTGAATCAGAAAATAATGAACACCCTCTGAAGTGTGCCGTTGCATTTCTTTTTAAGATTGCTGCAGTACCCCTGTTTTCTCTCTCCAAGGTTATGCACTTGACTATCAAGGATTATTTTGTATAGGTGTTTGCGTTGAAATGTTTCTTTCTCTAGATCAGAGTTTCATCAATATTAAAATTTAAGTCTCTTCTGTGTCATCACATCCCATCTGGCCTTTTATCTAGGCATAATTCACTTGTAATTATTATATCAGTATCTCGTATTTATAAAATGTGGGTTTTGTACATAATGCTTTTTAGATGACTTATTTTTGTCAACTTATGATGCTAATTTTCAATGATAGTCTGGGATGTCCACTGTAAATCCGACTATTTCTCGGATTGGTTTAAGAAAAAGAGTTGAGCAGGAGGAATCTGAGAAGATCCTTAGGGACTGAGCCAGTTACTGAAGGTTTTTTAACAGCTTCTATGTAAAGGTCAGGTATGTGATAAAACACACAATCTAAAAGAACCAATATGATTCTTCGCATGCCTCTGGGAGACTCTATAACAAGCCAGGAGGGGAAGATTTTGAGCCCCCTCTAGAAATCCGATGACAGGTCCTGGGAATGGCTAGGTGGTGAGAAACTCAGCCTCAGGGTAGAACCTCTTAACTGCCTTCCTCTTCCTTCTTTTAGAATTCTTTTAGATGGTTTTAAAATCATGATTTTCAAATGCCATTTTCCTAAGAAACATGAAGAAAAATGTATTTATCTATATGATCCAAATTTTATTTAATTCACACTTCAAGTTCACAACATACAGTTTCAAAATAGATCATGTGGTTTTCTAATGGCACTGAATGAGATTGGAGAGATCTATTTGCAGCATTTAAATTGGTGCAATGAATACAACTTTCCTTTGTATCTCCTATTCCTATGTGACATATTTCCTAATATCTGCCACATGTTGACCTCTGATTATATTTGATGGGTGAATAAAATGTTATCATTTACCTAAAAAATGCAATGAACAAGTGATTCGAGTGTGATAGGAGGCAAAACTTGGATGCTTATTTTTTTCATTTTTAAAATTCAATTTAGGGCGGTGCCTGTGGCTCAAAGGAGTAGGGGGCCCGGCCCCATATACTGGAAGTGGCAGGTTCAAACCTGGCCCTGGCCAAAAACTGCAAAAAAAAAAAAAAAAAAAAGCAAATTTATCTCTTTCTTCCTCAACTTTATATGACTAATAGATAAAAATTACATGTATTTATGGCATTCTACCTATTGTTTTGATATATTTATACATTATGAAATGATTAAATCAAGCTAATTAAAATATTCATGACCTCACATATTTATTTTTTCCTTTTTATGTTGAAAATATGTAAGATCTCCTTGAGAACGGCTAAGACACTAAAACTTTATTTCCTAAATGCAATTAATTTCACCCTATCTGTAGGCAGCTGAGATTTTAAGGAATATACTTTGGACTTCATTGTTTCTGATCCATCACTGAGTGGTCACAAAACTGACAATACCTGCCACACACATTAACAAAAATAAGAGAAATTTTAAAATACTCTATTTTTATCTAAGTGTTGCTCCTTTCCATTGGCAACAGATACGAAGATATTCTGGACACCCCAACTCTAAGACACCATAGTGATTTTTTTCTTTAATTTCCCAGTAACAATAGTTTTAATTATTCTTTTCAGATTATTATTTAATAACAATGATTTCTGAAATCGTGAGGCAACTGTGAGTTAGCAATTGCCATCCTCTCAACGGCACAACCAATTCGCCCTCCCTAAATGTTGGCTGAATGATGGATAGCTTCAGATTCTTACAAATGCCACAAATGAATAACTATTTGACAGCCAATATCCAACTAAAGTGTTATCCCTGTACTTCTGCTATGCTATCAAAGGAGAAATGTCTGGACCACAAATACCCAAATATAGAATGAACAGGGCCCATCTACCGAGCCCGGGAGCTGCTTAAGAGTTCAGGGTGCTGGCCTTAGCTAGCTCAAAATTTAGCAAAGAGACTTGAAGTCTTCGTGAACCTGAAACAAATGACCCTACAAATCACCCATGGGCTAAGTTAAGTGAAGGTTTGTTTGTTTTGTGTTTAGAGACAGGAATCTGAGAAGTGAGGAAGTTTCAGGTCAAATAACGGTAGCTTTGGGAGTCTCAAAACTTCAGGCTATTGACAAATACACCATGCTTTGCTGAAGGATCTTTTTGAGGCTCAGGAAGGACAGATGACAGTTGACATGGCAGTGATAACAACGCACAAGTGAATCCAGCAAGGAAGCCACAGTTGTGAGGGGCAGCAAACCCCTTCCTTCCTTCTGACAGTTGTGAGTTCTCCCACAACTCTACTTGAGGGGCCGTTCACGGCCCACACTACAGAAGCAATGTTTAGTCACAAAGTTACCTGAATTGTACGATAATACACACTGTTCTCTATGTTGGTGTGAATGCACTTGAGCAAATTAGTGAAATGGACAAAAAGTGCCTTTATTTGTGGCAGAAATGACGTTTTGAAATGACAAGTCTCTAACTGCTGCCAGACCCCATCTTCATTCTGAAAATAAGCTCCCATAAATAACTGAAATCTGAGAGAATAGAGTCGATTTCAGAGTGTTTGTCTATCTGGTAGACTTATCTTCATGTGTTTCCCTATAATCATTCAGTGTCTAGACATATTTATTTCAGTAAATTAAAATATGAGTTGACTTCTATTTGGGCATCATATGTAATGATATGAATTGGATGGAAAAATGTGCTATCAATTAAAATTTCATTCATGAAATTCTATACAACAGGCTCATAACATAAATAGCTGCTTGTTTTAATTTTCTCAAGTTAACCTAAATTAAAATGAATCCCAGTAAAACTGGGGCTGTAGAATATTTTTATCATGTATTTCATGCTAACTGTGGATGCAGGAGAATATGAATAGAATAGCACACCAGGTTCTGACTCTAAATATTTCTCAAGCAGCATCTGTTACACAGACACTTATAAAGATTCTGCATCAATATTGTATGTAGTCTAACTTCAGAGGAAGTTCTTTGATGCTGTCATTGTTGATTTCCAGCTCTCTTCTCTGTCCTTGTTTATTTCTAGTTACCAGAGCTCCCTCTCTCCTCTTTTCCTTCCATTTACTGGCTGAATTTTTCATAATCTCCAAGACATATTGAGGGTTTCTTTAAACATATCAGCCCCAGAAAAGTCAGATTTTTTTTTCAGTATCATATGTGACTTTTTTTTTCTTTCTGCAATTGACTTAAGTAAAAATGTATTTATTTTTGGAAAAAAAGTTTGGGTTAATAATGTGTCATCCTTTGGCACAGATCGATAATGGTGTGAAGACTGTTTCTCTGCAGAAAGTGCTAGCTAGCTCCGTGAGGCAGGCTATGTTTGTCTTTGAGCTAATGTCCTACGTTAAGCTGCGACCTTCCAGAGGGCATTCACATCTGAAGGTGGAGATTTCTCCTAAGATGAATACATCTTGAAGAGCCAAAAGAATCAACTGTAATGGTGGAGCGAAAGGTCAAGGAGCTGCTATTTCGATAATGGGGTCCTAGTGATAATGAGTCCACTTAAACAGCATTGCTAGTCCCACGCTCCTTCCACAAATGACGTTGCACTTGTCTGAGGCCCAGGTCTGTGACCACTGAGCTGAACTGGCTAGATAGAGCACGGTGAGGAGTGGGATAGGAAAAGATGTCAGAGCTCATTAGCAGAGGTCTGCCTGTCGGTCCTTTTGCATAGTCGTGTTAAATTCCACTTTCCTGGTCATGAAATGAGTATTTCTTTTTTCTTTCTGGGGTCTACCCTTACACATTCTAAATCAGACTCTGAGGCCGAGACCCTGCTGATCGTGTCTGAATAAGACAACCAAGTGGTTGCATAGTAAAATTTGGGAGTCTCAGGCCTACAACATTCTTTTTCATCAGAAGAAAGATAATTGGCAGCCAAAATACAGTAGAACCTTCCTAGTTGACCATCTCCCTACATTGACCACCTCCTTAAAGTGATCTAATTTTCATAGACCAGACATGCACCACATGTGAGTGTCAGTACCAAGGCCTAGTCCTTTATGTCGACTCCCTCTGTATGTCGACCAGTTAGTTACAGTCCGTGGGGTGCTCAACTCACAGCAGTCGTAAGATGCGTGTTAGATCAGAGAGCATAGACCTGACGGGCCCGAGCTTTTCAAAGCCGCTCCATCTTTGATGGCTCATACCCAGGCTTCTTCTCTCATTCCCTGCTACTGTTGAGAAGTGGTGACACTTGAGGTACCACTCTGGCCTTGAAGAGGCCACGCCTTGATTTGATCCACAGTTCCTGCCATTTCATCTCACTCTGATTCTGCCTAACTGATGTTCTTGCCTAGCACCAGCTGGGACCAAATCCCAGAGGCCAGACCTTGACTGCCTCCCTTTGTAATTTCTTCCTGTTCTATCACCAAAAACATATCATTGTGTCTGCATATACTGTTTCCAAAGTTCACCAGGTGACATCTGGGTGTAAGAACTCTGAAGGCAGGAACCTTACATATTTTACTAGTTCCTGTATTTTACTAGTTCCTCTATGCAGTGAGGTGCTAATAAATGTCTAACAACTGACTGACAACAAAAATCAAGCCCTGACTTGTGGTGTTGCTGATTTCTATGGTATAAATCCCCCCACCATAGCTGATGTCAAGTTACCAACACGATGACACCAGACACAGAGGTGAGATGAGATGGGCACAACTGGCTCTCAAAAGTCTCTAGGACACCGCAGCCTCTAATCCTGGTTCCTACCCAAATCCCTCCCATACAGAAAGTGACCACCAAGCAAGTGTTTAATGAATGAGTGGGAATAGACAGATGAGTGCCAACCTTTCACCACCCCCAGAAAATCACCACGAGGTACCTGTGCCCCTGGGGCGAAAACGGGGCCTCTCCATCTGCGGGTAGCACGTTTTGGTTTACATTCTTATCCAGCCTCGAAGAAGGAACAGTTGACATTAAGTTGCACACATTTGTCACATAATCAAAAACAGCTACGTTCGTATAAATAGCTATTCTAATCCATCCCAAAATAGTTCAGTCCATGTAAATTAATAGGAGTGTACTACTTCAAAGCGAGATGGTCTACATTTTGACTTGTTTAAGGGTTTCAACTTGTAATTGAAGTGAAATAATCAAATTGGGGCCAATAGCATTTGTACACACGACTTTTCCCCCCTTTTAAGCTTTTACAAAGGACGTGCAATGTTAATGGAAAATCATTAGCAGACTAGTCCATTTTATTTCATATTACCAAGTGTCTATGTGCAAAGAAGTCATGTTTAAAATTTCCTCAATCTCTATTGCTAAAGATTTCCACCTGAACAGCAGAAGCACATAATACTTGCCAAATGTTTTCAGAATAAAGGCCTGGCCTCTCAGACAATTTTCTAACATTTGGAAAGAAAAGCTACGCCACCCCCTACCCCCCCCCTTTCAGGAGTAGAACTGATTTTTTATGACTTCAAAACATGTATCTTGACTACAAAGCCTTTAACATCTCTGCACTTGGATAATGGGCCTCGCCACTGTTCCTCCTTGCCCAGCTCCGTTCTTGCCTTTTTAAAAGCTCCCTGTAGGTGTTCATGTTCACTGGTATTTTCTTTCAACAATTCCTGTAAGTTATCCTTTCTTTGTGAATAAATAAGAATTTGCAAAACTTTACACCCTTATTCTTCAATTAAACACCGACACGAATGGCGGTGTGGGGCATGCTGATCAGCAGGACCTCCCTGTGGGAACCTGTGCAGGGAGACCGACTCACATTGAAGGCAGACAGCGCTGTTGACACTGGCTGTCAAAAAGGCTTCAGGTCTTTGAAAGGAAATCTTAATCTTCTTTATTCATGTGTGAACGGGCCCAGGCCCCCATCCCACAGCTCGCATGCATTGCCTCTCTAAACTCCAGGTTGCTAGGCTTTCGGGCAGGATCTGTTTGCCTGCGTCTAGTTCCCCCAAATGGATGAGAGCTGAAAATTAAAATCTGTCTGACACAGACCACGGCTTTTCTGTCTCTGTTTGAAGAGACATGGCAACCTAGGGCGACATGAAAAGGAATTTTATTGAGCGCAAAACCACTCAATGTTTAAATGTTGGTTACAGGAACTGAATGGTGATTTGGGGGCAACTGGTAGATTGTTTACAGACAGTGGGAAGGCTGTCAATCACGGCACAAAGGCAAAATTTGTGTCGGGGGAAAAAAGGGCTTTTCTAGTGGCTGAACTCTGGTTTCCTGTTAACATGCTTAACTCCACAAATCAAAAGCTTTTTTGCTTGAAGTTTCCAAGCACAAAAATTTCAGAATAACAGAGATGCTTTACTCATTTGGGTGGCACAGTTTTAAGCTAAGTTATGCCCCCGAGGACCTCCTATTCAGTTTCTCGATTGCATTTGAAATGTCTTCCTCTTGGTTATATCTCTTGTTTCTGCAGTTTTTGCAAATAGAAAAAGCAGAAGCAGCAAAGATGTAATTTCGATGGAGAGCTTTGAAGATATTTAAGACACTATGTACTGTACCATTTTGAAAGCCTGGTACAAAAATATTTTAGGTATACATTTGGTTTTATTTCAAGAACTCATTTCTTTCTAGGAATTTGAAATTTTCTGAGAGCTCTTTTAGATTGTTTTTGAAACATTTTCATTGCTGGCAATGTTGGCAAAATGTGTGCCTGTTTGTGTTTTTATATACGTCATAAAGAAAAATATATTAATGTAAATAAGGATCTTTGAAATAAGTATTGACTCTAGGCTCTCAGAGATATCTTAGAGCATGGAGGTAACATATGTTACATCAACCTCGTGGTAGCCAAATGCATTTATCCATGTAATGTAAACAATATCAAGCTTTAAGATTACGGTAGAAAATGATAGATTCCAATAGAGCCTTTACTTCTTTGAGTATTTCTTGGACTTCTGTGTACCCATAGACTTTTCCTACACAGGTGAAAATAACAGGGCTGACTCACCAGTAGGGAGAGATATATTTGCTGTTCTAAGAGGATAGTAGCCTTGCTCTGTCTTGGACTCACACCATGCATTTGTCCAATGACTATACACAGACATGAGTTTTGTCCTTGTCAAGGGAGAGACGCAGAGCTCAAGGAAGGAAGGTGAGACAAAACCTTTCCTTGTTATTTTTGGTTTTAGGGAGTACTAATGAATCATATTCAACACTCCCTACCAACTCTAAACAGTTTGAGATATAGTCACAGGACCAAGTTGGTCTACAAATTTGACAATGACAGATTGGAGAACAAGGGTTATCTGTAAGTCTGAGGCCAAGTTTTTCACTATTTCCCTTCCTCCCCTAGTATTTCTCTGAGTAGATCAAAGTGTTGGTGAAATGTTTTGCTTCATGGCCTGGAGACAGCCTACCAGGGGAGTAAATAAGAGGTTAGTGATAACTGGACAAATTTTATAGAAAGAGGCCTGGCCTGGGCTGGGTGAGGAGGCAGGAGAGCTATAGCAAGCATCCTAGGAGTATTTTGGTTGGCTTGAGCAGCCATCAGAATCCATGGAAAACTGAATGAACATTTATCCAATTTGGTCACTTTTACCTATAATGAGAATAACAGTGGGAGAGTTGGAGTCATGTACCCAAGGTGTCATAGCTTACCCTTGGAGAGAATACCCCAAGTCCTGCCTGTCCCTTTCCTTCTGATAAAATATTTCTCCTTAAACCAAACCTTAGTAAGTCTCCTCTGTTATCCTCCCATCTAGACCTGGACCTTGGGTTTAAATGCTGGTCCTTGTTGGGTGTGAAATTGCCCATTTTTAGCAATAATCCTTCTAAGTCACAAAGAGTGCTTTGCCCTTGATATCTGATCCCTTCACTATTTAATCAAATTCCTTATTTCCCACCATTCCTTAGGCATGCAAGTACCATGATCCACCTTCAGCAAGATTAATAAGATTATTAACTCAATTTCTCAAGATTCCCCTTGCCTTTGATGTCTCCTCCTATTCACTGATCCCCAGCCTTCTCCCTGGCTATAAATCCCCATTTGTCCTTGCTGTCTTCAGAAATGAGCCCACTTTTACTCTTACATCTATTTTTTCCCTTTTTGCTAATAGTTCCTGAATAAAATATTTTTCTACTGCTTTAACTACCTACCAGCTCATTTCCTGCTATACTACTGCCCTAAGCATCTCTCAACTACCTAGTGGGAGAATGAAAACGCCATCCTGCTAACCAGAAAAGCAAAGAATTATTGGATCCACTTCCCTGGGAAGTCACTGAAACTCTAGAAATGAAGGTGGTTTTCTCTGCTGTCTCAATGCTGATAAGAACTACAAGGTGGGGACTTCAGACATTGCTAGAACCAGAACCAAAAAGTACTGAAAGATCTTTGCAATTTTTCATAGCCCCTCCAAACTTGAAGAGTAAAGAAAATTGAAAAAATGGCTCATGCACACATATTTGCTCAGGAACTAGGAATAGCAGAGTTACCAATGTCTCCATGTTGGCATTTCGGATTATTAGCTTTGGCTAATTTAAAGTTACTAAATCACTGTGAGCTTTAAGGAGGACAAGAAATGTATGAATGTAAATAATGTTAATACAGTAATAATAATGTGGACTCCCTGGGGATTAGGAGGAAATATTTTAAATTCCAGAAAACAAAAAGTTTCTTGAAACATAGATTCCTTTTTAGGGTCAGAGCAGTAGAGAGGGAGTGTTGTTTAACCAGATCGCCTGCTGCCATTCAATTTCCCTTTTTCCAATGCCATTGCTACACCCTTCAGGTGTTTTTAGGGTCCACCACTCCTTGCTCTCTTAAAATCATAATTCACTGTGTTATTACAAAGGACATGGAGAGGTTTGTAGCCGTGGGCAGAAAACCATTCTTATCTTTTTTCTGGAACTTCTACCACTGCTGTTTCTGAGCAGTTTCATCTTCCCTACCCTCAAGGAAATGGAAAGTTTTTGAATGATGTGATGACCCTAATTTCCTTGGCTTCTCTAGATTTTTTAGCCTCTGGTTGTAACTCGACCTTAAAAACTTAACCCAGCATTTGAAGTTGTGTGTAATGTTACTATGGATTCCATCACATTTTACCAAGGTTCCTTTATTTTCCCTGTCCTAGACCTCCCAAAGACCTTCTGAGGAACCACATCAGAGACACAAGTGAAAAATCAAAATAAGCGATCTGAAACTACAAATCCTATAAGGAAAAAAATTATATTCGGTTTTTCATGTTTCTAATCAAATGCAAATTATTCTTAAAAGCAAAACTTGATATGAACTTCTGTATGTTTCAGAATTATAGACTATAATAGTCAAATATTGTTTTAACCAAACTGATAATATCACCAACTATGCCTCTGTGGGAAATGATCCTGAACCCTCCCACCCCATCTGCAGCCAGAATCCTCTCACCAAGAGAGCGGAACCAGAGAACAAACATTTTGTCTTTGGCCAACCATCATATTTATTTGTTTAGTCAGTTGGTTACTTACTTGTATCCTTTGACCCTTGGTATCCATTTTTATCTTAGTTTTCATCAATACATTCCCCACTGCCTTTGGGCTTCTTCTGGTTTCCACTGTTTCTACTCTCACTTGGGAATTTCCTTAGAGTCTTATTAAATAACACACTAATTTTGATATAGCCAAGCATCAGGCATCAGGTCCTCCTATGGTCAGGTCTCCCTTGATTTGGGAGTCGATAGGATCATTTCACCCATTTGGCAGGTTCTGGTTAATCCTTACAGAGGTCCTCCCGAATACTGAAATGGAGGAAGATGTTTTTCCTCTGAGTACAATGGGGGAAAAGGCCTAAATAAATCGCTCTGATCTAAGGTCTAACAATCTACTGATGAAACTGTGGACAGAGCCTTGGTTTATTTTTGGTTTGTTTTCAGTCACAAGAATAGTTTCATTTAAGTGATTCACAAGTCTTATCTTAATATGATCATTTCAGTTGTAATCCCATGGAATGCTGCTCCCTTTCCCCCGGTTTGTGGTCATTTCAGGCAGACCAGCCTGAAGTAAGGGAAGGATGTGGGTGGCAGCTGAGAGTGCATGGTGTCCTCCGTCTTCCGGGCCTTGTCCTCTCTACTACCTAAAGCTGCTATTGGTGTGGGGTAGTTGGGGACAGATGGGTAAGGGTTATTTGAAATTCGGGGTGCTGGCTCTTAGCTCATGGCTGTTCCCATGAGTTGCACTGGTGATCTGATTGGGACACAATGACTGCTGTGCTCTTGGCCCGAAAGGGCTTCCTCAGGTTGCCATTTCCACAGTCCTCCACACCCACTGAAACGTTCATTCACACCTCAGACCTGGAGCTGGAGAGGTGCAGCCTGGGCTTCGACATATGTTAGAAGTTCCCAAAGGACACTAATCTGCAGTCTCATGAGAGAGCTACGGATTTAAACTCAAGAAATGTTTTTTATCTTCAACCTCTTCACTTCACTCCTGCACTTCAAAAAGCAAAATAGCAATCCAGTCTCAGTGGCTCACGCCTGTAATCCTAGCACTCTGGGAGGCTGCAGCAGGAGAATCTGTGGAGCTCAGGGGTGTGAGACCAGCCTGAGCAAGAGCGAGCTCCCCTCTCTACTAAAGGTAGAAAAATTAGCTGGGTGTTATGGTGAGTATCTGTAATCCTAGCTACTTGGGAGACTGAAGCAGGAGGAACGCTTGAGCCCAGGAGTTGGAGGCTGCTATGAGCTAGGCTAACATCATGGCACTCTAGCCTGGGTGACAGAGTGAGACTGTCTCAAAAAAAAAGAAGCAAAACATGATATGGTTATCTTACAACAACCTATAGTAGTAATCTTCATTACCAGAGAAAGCGTCAAGCCTCTCATTCTAAAACATCTACATTCAGGTTAATGGTGATCCTGCTGCCTTCCCTTAAATTCCCTTTTACAATTCATGTTTGAATATCTAATTGCTGGTTTGGGTACCTTTTTCAAAGCAAACAAGCAATCACTCTTAGAGAAAGGAAACTGCTTACAACTCTTAATCACCCCCCTCTCGACTTTTATTGCTCCAACTTCCCTTAATTTAGTAATTTTTTTTTTTTTTGAGACAGAGTCTCAACCTGTTGCCCTGGGTAGAGCACTGTGACATCACAGCTCACAGCAACCTCCAATTCTTGGGCTTAAGAGATTCTCTTGTCTCAGTTTCCCAAGTAGCTAAGACTACAGGTGCCCACACAATGCCCGGCTATTTTTTTATTGTTGGTGTTCTTGTCTTTGTTGTTTTAGGTGGCCAGCACCAAGTTTGAACCTGCCAGCCTCTGTGTATGTGGCTGGCGCCCTACCCACTGAGCTACAGGCACCACCCTTAGTAAAATTTTTTAGAAGTTAAAATTTTCTAAAAAACATTCCCAGTAAGGACATTGGAAAATAAGCAACTTGTTGCTCCAAAAGGAGAATAGCTTCCCTGTCAACTAAGGAGAAATGAAAATGCATTGGTTTGGGCTTCTATAAAGGAAGTGGGGCCAAAGGCAAGTTATGAGTTCAATAGTAAGCCACAGGAAACCCACATTTGACCAAGGAACAATATCTATATCTTTTACCCAGTTAAAATGAACAAAGCAGCTCTATGACACCTTTAAGTCAGGTGCCCTCACAGATGACCTTCTTACCTGGTAAGGGTAGTGAGATTCATTGACTAGGATACCAAAGGAACCTCACATGCTGTCATAGCTTTTCTGGAAATGCCAAGTAAGCATAAATCCTGTTTCATTTAATGGAGTGACTTCGAAAAGGTAGTTTGAAAGTGAGAGCAAGCACCCGATTAGAGAGCACCTGAATACTATTTATTTTTCCAAATGTGGCTTTTCAGTGAGCATTTAAAGTACCTCACACAAAGGCAAAAGATAAAATATTCCCAAATATACACATAGCTGTTTCCGTATGGTACTAGGCTACACGTGATTTTAAAAGCATATACATTTCTGGTAAGCTTGACAGTTGACTGATCCTAATTTCATAGACAGCTGAACTGAACTGTTCAAATGATCTCTCTTTGGTCAAGACTTCAAATGAGAATTCATGATTTGTCAGATTGGAATAAATCTGGGAAATGAAATACAATAAGAGATTCACCAAGTTCAAAAACAAAATGGAAACTGTGGTTCCTGGCAGGGACAACTCAGGCCGGATACGTTTTATAGAGCAAATCGAGATCTGGCTTCTGGTGAAGATGACATCAATACAGAAAGAATGAGTACAGGTCATGGGACGTCTGAGCAGGCATTGTCAAAGGAAGGGAGGACACAGAATACCAGACATTTGCTGCATTAAAAGCCGCTCGGGATCACGTCATCTCTTTCCCAAGCTTTCCACCTTCTTCTGTCTTCTCAAAGCAGCCCTTCTTAAAATGCGAGTTGTTTTCAGAGATGGTTGGTTGGGTTTAAATCCAAAGTCATGCCACGTCTGAACCAGGGTATACTTCCTCAATGCCAAGAGATGCTTTTCTGGAAGAGTCAGGCTGCTCACGGATGCACAAAGAAACCAGCCCTCAAGTATTTCATAACATTTTAGAAAGTGCTGTCCATTACCAGGGGCTTTTATGGCAGTTTGAGATCTAAAGGAGGAACCAATCCCCCGGAACCCACGAGCCTCTGGAGCCTGCTTGATCTGCAGTGACAACCGGTTATTTCAGAGAAAAGCTAATTGTCCTTCCTTGGTGATCATTGTGCATCTTGCTATTTGATATGGCAATATTATTAGGCAGCTATCCGCTTCATTCCTCTAACAACAGAACTACTAAGTTCTGAGAATGAGGAGAGTGAAATGGTCTCAGATGCCCCACCCCACCATCAAGAATGAGGAAGCACTGGGTGAATTCCTCGGGGAAGAGTTCAGCATGGCCGTGTCTTCTTGGCCTTCATTTTTGGGTTGATGTGTAGTTGAGCCTAATTCCCTGTGGCTTTTCACAAATAGAGTGCTCAGTTCTTCCAGCAACGCACAGGCATTGATAAGGAAGGAATCATCTCCTTGGTAAGTAATCAGAAAGAGGAAAAACTACTGTTAACAAAAAATGGGAAATTGCTTTACTTGGGAAAATGTGGTAGTTGGTTGTTTTTTTTTTTTTTAAGTAAATTTATTTTGGGTTAATAGGAGGGTACCAATAACCAGGTCCAAGTATTTGATTTTATTAGGTAGAGTCCCTCTTGGGGCCATATCCCACACACAAATGGTGTGCCAGGCACCCCCACCCCATGCCGATTCAGTGAGAGCACCCGACCCCCAACGAGAAACATTTCATACAATGGCACTTACTTTGTGCCACTGCCAGACACACTCTTTAAAACCTTTTATATGCTTATTGCCTTAATACTAACGCAATAGGCACTTACTTTCCATATTTCATAGATGTGAGAAATCAAGTATAAAGGTTACCTTAGCCAAGGTCATGTGAGTCAGGGACAGAGCCCTACTTGATTCAAGAGTTGAAGCTTGTACCAATGATGCCCAAATCTGGGTATTAATTATGGAATAGCTAAAGGGCAAGGTTTTCTGAGTATAAGCTTTTATTTCTTAATAACATTTTTTAAAGTTACTTCTTCCTTTTAGGTTGGTTGTGAAGACAAAAAATAAGATAAAGCACAATTCCAGACTTAATAAATATTAGTTATCATCATTTTCCATGAAACAAGACAATTATCTCCAAAAGGGTGAGAGGGACAGTCTTGTTACCTAGAGTCTTGTTACTGGAAAGCTTAGCTTCTTCATTCATTCACTTACATGTGCACGACTCCATAGAGAGCATTAGCTTTGCAAAGGTGAATGAAACAGGCATCCTGTAAGGAGCAGGTCAGAGAGGAAAAAAATAATGAAAATTTGCCTTGAATTACAAATTACGAAGTGTCAGGAAAGACAAGAACTGAGTGACACAAGTGTTCTAGTGCTCCTGAGTGATAGGGTTGATCCACCCAGGTGGAACCGACCCAGGTAGGATCCCTTTCCTAGGAAGATGTCCCTCCCAGAAAATAGTAAATAGACCAATCCCCATCCCCTGACCTCTTTTCCCACTCGCAGGCCCAGGTAGAACCCCCCATCCACTATCGCCCACATGTGGAATTCCTTTCTGATGTCACCCCATCTGCGCACAGGTGGAATAAAACCACTTTGATGGCACAGAACTGGGACTCTGTATTCCTCTGTCCAATGCCTCAGAATAATCCTCCCTCTCTGGGTTGGTAACTTCTCACTGAGGAGGAGCGCACTTTCCGCGGGTCCAGCGAGTGGAACTTTGCGTGGTCCCCATGCCTGTGTTTCTGTGTGAGAGCGATAGAGTCTGCTAGCCTTCACCACCAAGACCACGCCATGCTGGCCATGCTGTGTTTTCCTTGTTGCTTAAACAGCTAGGGGCCTCGTCACTTGATCTTTCTGTGCAAACTGGAGTAATCCTCTGAACGCAGGTTAACCTCCTTTTTGACAGTCACACAGTTTAGGTTCCTTTTCTCCCTCTCCTGTCATTGACAGCTCAGAGATCCTAATCTCCATCAGAAGCAGTTGGAAATTTGTATTTTGGAGCAAAGGTTTGCAGCTGGTGTCTATTAAAATATGAAGACTTTGAATCCATTCACTCTCCTGATGATTTCTACAGGGTTTCTTTCAGGCTTTCTGATGAATCTCGCCTGAGCTTCAAAATTAACCACATATAGTAACATAAGCACTCTGATACTCTACCCTCTGATATTACTTTTATCATTAAACGTGGAAAAGAAATGGAGCAATAGATGATTCACAGATTCTAATGAATACAACAAATGCATTGTAATCTCTGTACCAGGCTTTCTACTGAAAGAAACAGAAGCGGTGCTTTTATGGTTTGAAAATGTGATTGCCAACCTGCTTTCATTAAGAAGTGGGGCCTTCCAAGGGTGATGAGGCCAAGAGGGTTGCTCCCTCAGTAATGGAATTAAGGCCCTCTTAAAAGAGGCTTCACATGGCACTCAGGTAACTGGGCCTTCTGCCCTGTGAGGACACAGCAAGCAGACCCTCACCATACCACATGCTGGTGCCTGAGTCTTGATTTTCCCAGCCTCCTGAACTGTGAGAAATATTTCTGTTCTTTTTTAATTACAGGCATTTTTGTTGCAATAGCACAAGACAGACTAAGATGGGTGCCTTCCAAAAAATTATTTTTGTTGTTTTTTTGTAAGCCCTCTCATTGACTAAGAACAAATTGAGTTTTAAAACCACCAGCGTTGGCATCCAGTAGAAGATGCAGCTTTATCACGAGGCAGAATGTTTCGCTCCCCGAGGTACAAGCTCAATGTCAAATCGAGGATCAATTTAGAATTTTAGAATATAGAAATATTATAAAGGCTAAAAGGGATTGCTTTGGGAATGCAATTGGGTGGCCCAGGATCTCGAGACTGTTTTTAGCTGTACGCATCATCACAGCATTTTTATTTAAGTCTATGTTTGTGGGGGTGGGTGAGGCAGCAGAGACTGTGCTTACTGAATTCACTGTCTAGCCCAAGTTAGTCCACAATACCAATGTATGGCAGAAGTGTTAGAAAAGGGCTTGCAGAGGCTCTTACCACACCACTGTGATGCTGGTATTCTCAGGTGGCGTCCACCTTGGTGTGCAGTCACACCAGGGTTATGCACAGAAAGATGTTGCGGGCCCTAGAGAGTGTGCGGAGACAAAATAAGGAAGTTGGGGCAGAGTTGAAGTCTTGCTGGAAGCATCTGGGCTGATTTCCCCCCGCCTTGCTGGCCCCTGCCAAGTGGAATGTATTGCTAATGTTTAGTAGTAGATTTTTGTTTCATCTTTAAGATGGATTATTGTGAGTTTTTAATGTATTTATTACATGGAAATTGTATTTCAATCGATGTGTCCGTGATCATCCGATTGTGTTAGTGATGAGAATGCTGCTGCTGACCAGACCCCCGCCCCCCAACATAAACGATCCTGGCTGGCACAGTCTGTGGCTAACCTGGGACTTAGCAGAGCCATCTCGATTGTCAGTTATTTCCAGTTTTCCTCCGGGCTATTATGTGTGACACATTGATGAGCCTGGGCAAGTTTTTTGATCACGCCAAACTTAGTTTCCTTGTCAATGACACAGAGTCAGTATAATAAAATGCAGTGGTCTATGGAGCCCTTTCACACTGACCCTTGAGAATAAGGATTGCATTTTCAGGAATTTTTCAAGCCCGTTGATATCACTAAGGCTGTGCTCAATGGGCCCTGCTGGGAGCAATTACAACACAGAAATCAACAGACACCGAATGAAGGTCTCTCCCCTCACCCGCAAGAGAGTCAGCTGCAGTTTATCCGCACACCGCTGGCGCTGGTGGTGTCAGTCCCTCATGACTGCCATGAGAATTGAATGACACCGTGTATGTAAAACAGGGCCTGTCCATACAACGCTGGCTGGAGTGCCCTCCGGCAGTGACAGTTACTTCATAGTATTTATGTTATGATTCAACACAAACTGCATTACGGGCTGTTTTTATTTCCCCATGTTCTTCTGTTTTATTCCTTTCCTAGAGCTCTCACAGCAAAGTACCACAAACTAAGTGGCTTAAAATATCAACAATATACTGTTTCGGAGTTCTGAAAACACAGGCTGGAATCAAAGTGCTGGTGGGCCCAGGCTCCCTGGGAAACCCACAGGGGATTTCTCCTATGCCTCCTTTCTGACAGTCCTCTGCTTTCAGCTGTGTAACGACTGTCTCTGCCTCTGTCCTCACCTGGCACTCACGTGTGTTTCTGTCTTCACACGACTGTTTTCTTACACGGATGCTAGGTGGATTAGGGACACACCCTACTCCAGGATGATCTCACCTTAACTAACGACATCTGCAATGACCTCATTTCCAAGGTCACATTCTGAGGTCCTGGGGACTAGGACTTCAATATTTAGGGGAGACGATTTAAAACCCATCACAACTTCCCAGCACCTTTTGGAATTGTCCTTCCGTCGGCCCCCGTGGCATCACTTGGCTCAGCTCGGCTTGTCATCAGTCTGTTTCCGTTTCCTCTGAGTGTTTTCCTGTCACTTGACAAGGTTGCATGGCCATAAGATGTAGTTTAATGCTTACAACCCCCAACAACATCATTAGAGGTCAGTACGGGGGTGGGTAACACTGAAGAAACAAAAACACACTTATAAAGCACCAAATGTTAGGCATTGTCCTAGGCCGAAGCTAGAAGACGGATCAGCCATCAAGGAGCAGAGCAGGGGAACCATGTG
The DNA here is from genome assembly GCA_963575145.1 of Galago senegalensis. Classification (NCBI taxonomy): domain Eukaryota; kingdom Metazoa; phylum Chordata; class Mammalia; order Primates; family Galagidae; genus Galago; species Galago senegalensis. The sequence continues at coordinate 56,399 of CAUYTI010082373.1, forward strand.
AAAACAAGCAGGGCTCCATGATATTCTGTGCACCTGTGCAGGGCCTTGGGAGGATAAGCTGCAGTGTCCGTGGATCTCCGTGTGGAAGGTGCAGGAGGAAAGGCTAGAAAAGCTTCACGTTAAACTGGGTGGAAGAGGAAGAGCAAGGTTAGGTAGCATCCAGGATGAAAGCTGAGATTTTAAAAACTACTTTCTATTACTTGATAATAGAAACCTTTGGCAGTCACACTGCCCAAGTCGTTAGACACAGGTGTCAGTTCCTATATCTTAAAACCATCTAGGAAGATGGCCGACTGGTAGCAACCCTGGTCAGAAGCTCCTGAGCAAAGGAAGAAAAACTGGTTGGAAACAGAATCTATGAGGCCAAAGACGGGGAGCTGAGCCCAGAAAGAAGTTCGGCAAGCTATAAATACAAGAAAGATCACTTAAGAACATAAAATACAGGTACAAATCGGGCCTCAGAACTGCTTACTAGAGCCGCCCACTTCCTGTGGGTGGTGGGTGGCCGCAGAGAAACCCCCTGCTCCCGGCAGCCACAGAAGTACTTCCCAGCTTAGCGCACCCCTGCCTGTGGCGGCAGACGAGTCCCCCAATCCGGGAGGGCCGAGAACTGCTTGCTAGAGCCGGGCACCCCACGGGCAACA